>JAPYZM010007197.1:0-11639 GCA_030522845.1 Psyttalia concolor | reverse complement strand
ATTTTTACAACGGTTCGGAATTAGGAAGGGGAATGCGTTCCACATTTTCAAGGTAGGACATTGGAAATAATGGACGGGAAGGATTTTTGGTAGGTGGAAGGGGAATGCGAGTTTTTTAACCATTTTACAACGGTTGGGAATTAGGTAGGGGGAATGCGTTCCACATTTTTAAGGTAGGACAGCGGGATTAATGGGTGGAAAGGATTTGGTCTCAGATTAGTAGGTATTGAACTACCTACTAATGGGATCAGACGATGAGTCAATCTCCCCTTATGCGAAGTGTCCCACTTCTGTTGTGATCTGTAGATGGTATTTCGTCTCTCATCTTCGTTGAGCTCTTCAGCATTCGTCGATTCAGCTCGCATTCGCCGGTATAGCAATCTTCGTTCCATGACCAACTCCTCGATAGGCAGCATCCCGGCAATGACACACACTGTGTCTCAGTACTCTTTGGGACCATCTTCTGTATCATACCTGAGTACCCTACCGGTGAAGAACTTTCCCACCATGTCCCGGAGGTATTCAGGGACGTTAAACCTGTCGAGTGCATCCCTAAGGCAGTCCCATTTGGCTGAATTGAAGGCATTTCTGATGTCCAGAGTGACCACTAAACAGTATTTCTTCGTACCTCTAAGCCACCTCCCCCCCGAAATCGCTTCCATAGCGGTGTCGCACAGTTTGCATAAACAGAACGTGTGCGGCCTCACAATGATTGAGATTGAGTTGGAGTATCTTCATCATCGCTTTTTATCCAGTGCCTTTACTGCCGCCTTATATAGGGGACATTTGCTACTTCCGGCGATATGGGCTATATTATCAGCGCTTTCTCGATGGAGAGATGGACAAATGGAGAGATGGACAAATGGACAAATGAAGAGGTGGACAAATGGATGGATGGAGAGATGGACAAATTGACAAATGGAGAGATGAAGATATGGACAAATGGACAAATGGACGGATAGTGAGATGGACAATTGGACAGATGGAAAGATGGGAGAGAGAAAGGAGAGGAAGCGGCAAGAGAGGAGAGAACGGAAAAAGAAGAGAGAAGGAGTGGAGACAGTCAAAAGGGAGGAGGAAACAGAAATAGGAAACAAAGGGGAGAAAGAAAAAAGAGAGCCAAAAGAAAACAGAGAAGATAGAAGGAAGACAGGGAACATAGCGGAGCGAGAAATCAAAGAGGTGTGAGAGGAGAAAGAAAGGAGAGATGGGAGAGGAAAGAGAACTAACAAATGAACAAGAGAAAAGAGAGAAATAACTTATAAATTTTTGACATCATATAGTTTTTTGACTTGATTTTGATTTGAAGTTGACTTCTAAGAACAAAATACAAGGATGGGCCTTCGAAAAAGCCATCAAGAGCTCTCCTATGTTCCTCGCGTTTTTCTCGATTAATATGGGAAATGGAGCCATTTCAACTATTTTCTGGCGTCATAACGGTTTTCGGACATCACTCGAAAACTAATCAAGCGAGCGATACTCATCTAATCACTCACTCTTCTTCCTATTTCATGATGTTAGTCTCATTATTCCCCCTCCGCTCTCTCGCACACTTGACTAACTCTATAAATCCTTCTGTTTCTTTTTTTCAGTTTTCTCTTTTCCTGTAATCGTAAGTTGGTAAGCGTAAGCCGTTGCCGCTTAGAATCTCACCGACCGCAACTTACCATGATCGTAACTTTATTTTACGTACTACCTTTATTGTTATTTTTATTGCTTTTTTAAAATTAATCTTAAAACATGTCAATACTTTTTAATTAGTAGCGTTAGGTTTTGATCGATAGTTTCTGCTTTATGCATTTTCAATAACATATTTTAGAGTAATTAACTAATCCCATAGAAATTAAACGAAATTTTTGAAAAAAATGGCCTTGTCCACGTTTCAATGTATTGTGTTTTGCAGAATTTCATTAACTTGGCTGGTTTTAAAAAATGCTGAAAATAAAAAAGAACGTCAAGCTTGTATAAATACACGGCCTTACTTATGAAGCTACCACTCCGAAGACAACGTTTATGCCGAAAACGCGCAATATTTGCTCGAAAATAAAAAAAAAAATGTTCCAAAAAAGCGTAGTGACCAACATACTTGCCGCGGTTTTCCATACTAACGGGGTTTAGCTTAGAAAGTTCTGCTTCCTCTCAATCATACTACAGAATCAGAATCGTATATTTCAGCACGTGTGGGGCAATTTCGTTTTCAACGTGTGTGGGGTTTACAGCATGAGCCGTAGGCGAGTGATGTAACCACACACGTCGAGAACGAAATTTCCCAACAAGTCCTGAACATAATTTTATGCCACGGGGCCTGGAACCGACTGAATTTAGGCACAAGGCGCTAAGCGCCGAGTGCGTAATCAGCCGGTTTCAGGCAGGAGTGGCATAAAGTATATTACCGCAGAAGATAATTATGTGTTTTATTTCAATCAGTTAGAATTCCTCCATGGATTATCGCCAGAGTTGTCGAATGGTGCAACCATGCAATCAGGGCTATACCATTGGATAATCAGGTTTGCAAAGATTTCTAAGTCTGGTAGAGTGAGGCACAAATGAAATTTTTCTCCAGGTACAGAGGCTCCAACGCAATCCTGTAATGTAAGACCTATATCTACAGTGAATCGGATTCTCATCTCATAGGGTTTTATATAAACCGCGCCAAGTACATTGGTCACTACGCTTTTTTTGAACATTTTTCTTTTATTTTCGAGCAAATATTGCACGTTTTCGGCATAAACGTTGTCGTCATAGTGGTAGCTTCATAACTAAGGCCGTGCATTTATACAAGCTTCGCGTTCTTTTTTATTTTCAATATTTTTTAAAACCATTCAAGTTAACGAAATTGTGCAAAACACAAAGCATTGACACGAGGACTTGACCATTTTTAAAAAATTTTTTTTTCGCATTTAAGGGGTTTCAATCATTTTTCCAAACCAAGAGAAAGAAACTTCTCGCATATATGCTATCAGACCGGGTTACACATAACTCATGTAAAAAAAAAAGACTCCAGGTAATATGACACATTATTTGGATTTACTTTGCTCTAAAAACATAAAATATATTTCCCTGCAGTTTCTTGGCCATTGCATTTTGGCAACGGTGAAATCATCAATATGTATCCACTCACTCTTTTTACCTTTCAAAATACCGCTATAATGGGCTTTGCCGTGGACTTCACCATGTAATACAGCACTATTGACGCTATATAACTTTTCACAAACATTAACTGCAGTTGTTGGCACGACTTTCAGCGTCCATTTGCTGGTCTTCTGTCCGATTTTCCTACTATTGAATGAAACACTGTTCAATTTAATAATCAATACTTTGATTGTATTAGTAATCTTCGTTTTTCGCGAAATATCCGTAATTTTCCAACAATTACCACAATATTGATGGCTGTGATGACATTTTGCCAACGATTTGTCCATTAAATCATTCAAAGATACACATTGTTTCACGCCATGCAACCATGAAATTATCACGGCATGAGTCATTTTATAAAAATATATAGAATTCATATGGAATGGGCCAATTATTGATAGAATGGGCCTTTCTCAAATGGGGGAAAACCATTTCCCCATAATTCCGATATTCCTTAACATCGATTGGACGCCCACTTTTGTCATTGCCGTTAATGTTTGCCAACTATACGGTCAACCAATTTTTCGCTAATGACTCATTAATTCTTAGTTTTTAAATTATAAAAATGCGTTCCCAATATTTTTAAAATTATTTCCAAATTATTCCATGCATTCATTTTGAAAAATAATCAATTTGTTCGCCAAATCGACGGTGGTCGAGAATAAAACCCGTTTTACTCGTCTAGAATGTCTAAATTGGCTCTCGCGGGCTCACATTTTGTGGCCAATTCAGGAGCTCCATATCAAACTCTGCTACGTCAGTAACAGAAATTTCGATAATTTGCCACGGCCAACCAATCGACTAAAAGTGACTGCAAAATTTGGTCTCCACAAAAAAAATTTTTTCGCAAGTGATTTGCGTTTATTATTTACAATCAATAGTTCATGAATAAATTAATTTAGTAAATGTTCAGCATTTCTTTTTAACTTTCAAATTTGGGAAATATTTATCATCAACATTTAATCTTTATTCATTTCAAAAACACAGTAATTATCTTTAAAAACGTAGCGAGTTTCTGAATTAGAAAAAACACAAGTAAATTACTTGCGAAAAAAATTCTATGTGGGGACAAAATTATGCGACCACTTTCGGTCGTTCGGTGGACCCTGGGGAGAGATTTTCCGGCGTTTTGCTGACAAAACTTTTTTTCTGCCTTCCGGCCGGAAAGCGTCAACTTTCGGGCTGCTGCGCTAAACGAAGTTGCCACTTTCCGGATCCGTCGAGCAGAAAAATAGTATACACACCTTGGCCAGTAATTAAGAAACCTCAGATCACATGTTTGTTGACCTCGGCTTCGCCTCGGCCGACAATTACATGTGATCTGAGACTTTACCGATCCTTACTTTACCGGCCTAGGTATGTAATCTACTATTTTTTGCTCCCGTTAGAGAGCGTGCGACACAACGAATTGTGGGTAGATTTGACAACCCAAACGCTGCATTGTTTAAATTGAATTTCCCGGCTAAGTAAAATAATTTGTAAAATACACGTGAAACCATTTTTAAGCTGCTGACTCAACAAATAGCTTATTGGTGGGCATGTAATGATAATAATGGATAATTGTAAGATTTTTAGTTGTCTAGTTGATCAACGAGAAATGGATTAATACACGGGAATACGTGTACGTGCATTGATCCAATTATTTTTGATCAACTAATCAAATGTAATCTTACAATAGCTCGTTGCTAGGTACATATCTTCGTTAACATTCAAGTAGTTGACCCGATAATTGACCAGTGGAAATCTGGTACGTGATTTATATCCTGTATGTTTTTGGTGTTCTTATGCATCGGAAGAAGTGGCTAGGAGCCGGATAGCTTAGTTGGGAGAGCACCAGATGCATAATCGGAGGGTCCCGGGTTCAAACCCCGGTCTGGACTATCCATTTTTTTCAGTAATAAAATTTCTTGTAAATTTTATATTGAGAATAATCCTGGATCCTATCCTACCTATTCCAAATCTCATCCAACAATTTCCTCTGACGTCACAAGAATGTAGAACGCTACATAAATTTCCCGTCTTTGATGTAACCAATTTTCATCTGAATGCTCACGTAAATCTGTTATTAGAAGAAATGAATTGGAGGTAGTGGAAGGGAAAGTTGTGTGGTGGATAGATACTTGCTAGCTCTCGTCGATGTTTCGCGCGTGAGTGAAGTTTGAAACGTGTAATTGGCTGATACGCTACTGCGTATCTCGATAAATCTCTCTTTCTGCTCTTCTCTGCTCTTGATTTTCCCGTCTCATTCACTTCGTACTCGTTCAGAAACCATCATTTCGGTGATCGTTTCTTTTTTTTTTTCTCCTTCGTTTGTTCCTCCAATCCAATGCATCAGTCGTAGACAAACCGTCTTGAGGAAGCACATACTCCTGCGAATCTTTCTGTTTTGTAACGATATATTACGTCGAAAATGTTCACTTCCTTCGAGAATCGTGACATACATTTCTATTATGGTCTCGATAATGGGAATGCTCAGGCAGCGGCCGCGGCTTACGCTGATAATTTCCCGAATCGTCGACATCCGAATGCACGCGTTTTTGTGAATTCATATCGTCGTATGGGGAAAGAATATTGCCTTGTACCCCGAGAGCGCTGATTGGGTGATTGACTCAGTGATTGATTGAGTGACTGATTGAGTGACCAACTGAGTGAGTGATTGATTGAGTGAGTGACTGATTGAGTGACCAACTGAGTGAGTGATTGATTGAGTGAGTGACTGATTGAGTGATTGATTGAGTGAGTGATTGATTGAGTTACTGATTGAGAGACTGATTGAGTGAGTGATTGATTGAATGAGTGGCTGATTGACTGATCGATTGAGTGAGTGAATGATTGAATGACTGATTGACTGGGAGAGTGATTGAGTGAATTACTGATTCAGTTTCTGATCGAATGAGTCACTGATTGAGTGACATACTGAGTGATTGATTGAGTCACTGTTTGAGTTAGGGACTGATTGAGTGAATGACTGGTTGTGTGACTGATTGAAGGACTGATTGAGTGCGGGATTTATTGATTGACTGTTTGAGTGAGTGACTGATTGTGTGTGTGAGTGATTGAGTGAGTCAGTGAGTGTGTGAGTGGAGGCGGAAATGGCCAGGCTGATTATCTCCTATATAGCCCAACCGTCATTTTGTATCCCTATTCTGATATTAGAAACTTCTTGAAACTTATTGCTTGGTAGAGGATCACGTTACACGAAGGGCATTTTATCAATTTCTGATCGAACAAAATCACGCAGACACGATGTTGGAAATCCTGTCAGCTGACAGACACTCACGCACACTCACACATACATGCATACAGCTCACTCATTCTCTACCCACACATTCACGACTGACGCACTCACCTCGACTGACCAGGGGGTTACCTGTGGGAACGCTGAGGCGCCACTTACTGGACAGCTCTGCGTTATAATATGCAATGATGCGAATATATGATGTGAATATATGATGCCAATGATGCGAATCTATTATATTACCTCAAATCAGGTCATGTGACCAATAATTTAGGCAACTTGCCACCTCATGGCACTAGACTCTCTCTCACACCGATAACTTAACTGCTCAGTTCTCCGTAACCGGAAAATATCTTCTAAACGCGCCAGCTCAGTAAATTCTATTCGAACCAACCGCTTATAATCAGCTTATGGTCAACTCCAGTGGGTTTTGTAAAAATAATTGTGATTGACTTTCTTGAAGAGAATATAGTGATTTTTAAGAAACCACGTGCACGTGTGAACTCAATTTTCACCCGCGCATCTCATCTCCCAAAATCCTCCTACATCTCGCCCATCCGCTCCCTATTCCCACCGATCCAGGCATCGTATCAAAAACACGATTTTTTTGTATAATGTGATGTGGATAGACGAATCTTGTTTTACAAGAGAAAGGATTTTTAATCAGCATAATAGTCACCATTGGGCTAACGAAAATCTCAAAGTCGTTCGCATTTGGTCGTTCAACATCGATGGGAACGTGTCAATGTGTGGGGAGCAATTTCGGGGAATGAAATTTTCGTTCGGATGGTTCCAGATCCTCTCACTATATTTATCGATATCTATGATTCTGATCTTACTTTCTCATGCGGCAGGGTACAAATCATCTTGACTTCCTAGAACTCAATCTTCTCCATGATTGAAGAATGTCCTGCAGGAAGATATGTTTGGTTTCAACAAGATAGAGCTCCCGCTCACAGTACCCTTGTAGTGACAAGGTTTTTAGATGGTTGTTTCCCCCAATCAATGGATAGGTCGACGTGGTCCCGTGCGTTGCCCTCCTCGATAAAACCCACAGCCATTATTCCTGAAAATAAATCATCAAAATAGATAATTTTCAAAGTTCTTCTGACCTGACTCTCATGGACTTTTTCCTTTGGGGTAAACTTGAAAATGAAGTTTACTCGCAATAACATCAAACACACGACGAGATGATAGCGCGTCTCCATGCGGCGGTCGCACTTGTCACACCAGAAGAACTGCAGTGAGTCAGACTAAGTACTTTTAAGAGAGCAAGAATTTGTCTCGAGGAGAATGGAGGCATATTCGAGCATTTATTACATGTTCGATCCAGAACAGACCTTTTCGGAGCCACTCTGTGAAATGGTCTTTTCAACTGGCTCTGCTTAGAGCAAAATACTCAACCGGCTCTTTTCAGAGTCAAAAACTCCAACGGCCCTTTCCAGGGCCGATCAATTGCCAAAAAGTTTGGAAATTTTTCCACCACGCGCTTATAATGAATCGCAGATATTTGAATACTGCGTGCTCATTAGTTCTGAAAATGTCAGAATAATTTGATAAAAAAACGAACCGTGTCACTGGGGATTCGACGGGTTACTTCTCATCTCACGCCAGACACCTACCTGTCTCGCCTTGCGATCTCGCAACCAAGCGGTTAGTAATTGGTATAGCAAACCTGCTCGAGGATATTAGGGTCGCTGGAGCAAATGTAAATTTAATTTATTAAATCCTTTTTCAAAATGCTTTGTCCAAAGTCTAAGATTTTGGTTTATTTATGATATTTAATTAATTTGAAAATTATTTTTATAAATTATCTTATGTAAGCTAACTTTATTTATGATGTGGTTCTTCGTAAAAATTTTAATGTCGAACAGTACAAGTATGAATAGGAAAATGTGCCTATAATTTTCGAATGTAATGGAGATTTTGCAATGATGTACTCTCGATATTGATCGTGACAAATAAATTGAACCATTAGATCCGATATTTCGGTGTAGTTGATGTTTGTCTCGTATTTAAACATTATTATATTTGTCCATTTCTCTATCTGTCCATTTGTCCATCTCTCCATCTGTCCATTTGTCCATCTCTCTATTTGACCCCTTTTCCATCTCACTTTCTGTCCACTTGGCCATCTCACTATCTGTCTATCTGTCCATTTGTCCATCTCTCCATCCGTCCATTTGTCCATCTCTCTATTTGACCCCTTTTCCATCTCACTTTCTGTCCACTTGGCCATCTCACTATCTGTCTATTTGCCTATCTCTCCATCTGTCCACCTCTCCATTTGTGCATCTCTCCATCGGTCCATCTGTCAATTTGCCTAATTTGTCCGTCTCTCCATCGATCCATTTGTCCATCTCACCATCTGTCCATCTGTCCACTTGTCCATTTGTCCGGCTCTTCATCTGTCCATTATCTGATTGTCCTTATGGGTGGACGGGCACTAGAAAGAGAAACACCGTAAGCCCTGCTCGAACTCCTCTGTGGAGTGGAGAGACTGCTGACTTAACTGCCGCGCTCACTCACACAATGCACGGCTGGGACACAGATACGTGTCTCTTTAACCCTGACTTCTGATTCGTTGAACTTCAATCGGTCATCACTTGAAATTGAAGCTCTGAATCGAAAAACTTCATTGGACTTTTCGTTTCAGAATTTCTTTCTTATTCCCTCCTTTCAACGGCTACTAGTCATTCTGCGACACCTTATAGAAATTGACATATATTTCATATACATATCAAATGCCGCATTTTTGGCCCAAATATATGTTGTATGATATTTATATATGTGAGATTTATGTCAGCATATATTTTTTCCGTGTGGGTACCCATGTTCGATTCTTCTTGGTGAGAAGAGTCAAGGATTAGGCCACGGTGACAAAATCTGGTACAAACCGCCTATACCAGGAGGCCATTCCCAACAACCGCCGAATCTGTCTTAGATTCTTAGGTGTGGGGAAATCCATGATCGCTGACGTCTTGTCAGGGTCGGCTTGGAGATCCGAGGGACTCCGTAGGTTTCCGGAGTCTTCCCGTCTAGGAGCCTCTCAACCAGACTCTTCTGGGTCTCTCTAGGTGTCCTCAGGCCGTTGCAAACCGTTATTTCACAGGCCCGTTCCACCGTGACGAGTCTGAACGACTCGTCTGGTGTATCCCTAAAGAACCAGGACTGGTCAAAGAAGTCTATGACCCCTCCTGCTTCCTTCAGGAAATCCAATCCCAAGATAAAATCCTCGGATAGCGACGCCATCCAAAGAGTTTCTATGGGGACTACTCTCTCTCCTACCATGAGAAGTATGATCTCTTCGTGGCGGAATTCTTTTCGCGCTGAAACCTAGCTCGCTTAGCAACTCGATGCCGGCCTCGCCGGCGAATGTTCAACATGCCCTCGAGTCTACTGGGCCGCGTATCTTATGTGACCTACAGCTGGGGTACGTCCAGGAGACGCCCACAGCCTTATAACCTACAACACTTCTCTTTGACCTCATAATTAAATAACCTGCGGTTAAGTTAAGAAAATTGGTTAGGGTAATTTCCAGGGAAACCTGAGGCCTATTTTTAGGTCGGTTAGGTTCGTATTGTCGCGTCGGTCCTGACCTCACGTCGCGAAGAGGGGTTGTTTTACTATCCGACGTGTACGGAAGATTTAGACCGTTCGTAAAAATCCCCTAGGGATGTACCGTCTGGCTGAACGTGCCAGCACTCCGGAAGAAGGGATTCGCGAGGGTTAGTTGAGGGCGAGATGAGGTTGGAAGGTCGCCAGAAGCGCCCTTGACCAGCGCTCTGCCGAATTGCCGGTGGTCTGCCTATGTCCTCGAATATCGATTCAGTTAAGTTGTTGTTATCGTCGGTTCCGTGAATTTAGGAGTTTCCACCCTAATGGGACAAGCCGTGACGTTAGGGTAAGTTAGAAATTAAGTATTATTGTCCGCTCAACACATTGTTAAAATTAAGTTTCAGTGGTTGGGATAATTCGTATAAGTTAATTATAGGGTAGTGAAAAATTAGCTCTTAGATAGTATCCGTTAGACCGTCGGGTTTTGGCGAGGTTCACGCCTAAAATTTAAGAAGTACAAACATGAATTTTCACTGAATTCAAATTTGAATTCGAGTGGTATCCGCGCCGAGCGCGAGTGCCTCTAGGCGTCAGTCGCCAAAACGTAGGCGTCGCCGAGGGGCCTGACGAGGGGCAGGGGAGTCGACTCCTGACCACTGCCCCGATAAGACGTGATTCGCCCAGCCGAGACGTAATCGAGAGAGGCTACAATGGCCGGCGCATCGAAGCCAGAACGCTCGAGTACCACGAAGGTAATAGACTGATCCCTGACCAAGGAGAAATTCCCTGGATATCCAGGAGACGAGGCGCGAATCTGATCACGAGATCGAGACGGTTCCCAGTACATGGAGAAGTGCGCGTTATTTTATCCTGGCCGCCGCAGCCAGAGTTCAAGTGCGATAAATTCCGACAAAGTCCTGTCGAGGTACATCCCGCAGAATAATAAGAATCGTCTTATTACTAGGGCGATTCCTCCAACGGGACAGATCATTCGCGGCGAGTGATAATTCACCGGCTCGCTAGTCGTGAGGAAAGTCCCACTTAAAGCTGGAGAGAATCCCCGAGAAATATCGGGCGGTTTCGCGAGAAAACGTTTAGTGCCTTGTGATAATTTTCCAGTCATCGGAATGCCAAGTTTATCTTTGACTATTTCGTGGGCTGGAATTTATCGACCGGCCAGTTCGAAAAGGACCCCGAAGGCCACACGTATTTACGTCGGCGGTCCCTCTAGCTTGCTCGCAGCAAGCATGAGGAGAAGTTCTCCCACTCCGCTCCGCTTAACGCGTTGAGCGAGGCTGGTTGCGTTGCGCGCTCGGAAAAGGACGTTTTACTCAACTCGCGATGTCTCGGGAAATTGTGAACCCTTATCGCTGAAATTGGGATAGTTGATAGTACATTAACTACCCTTTCAGTTGAACCTCGTCCGAAGGCGATCGGATGATTCGTTTCGGAGTTATCGATTTTTATCCTCCGGCAGCTTCATCGGAGCCGTTTCTTGCGGCACTGGCGCTCGACTCCCTATCGCCCTCTCTCTCTCTCTCTCTCGCGTATAGATTCCATACTCTTTCCCAATATTCCTTTTGGCGTTATTATTTTATTATTACCTTATCGAATTGTTGCGGACACTGGGTCACTCGGTGACTCGAAAAGGTATACAAAAGGGGACCCCTTGAGTTGACCTGACCGTGACTAGTAAAAACAGGTAGTG
>JAPYZM010007195.1:0-11821 GCA_030522845.1 Psyttalia concolor | reverse complement strand
ATACCCTCCTTCTCGAATAACATTTGTTTACATTTTTAACGAAGTCTGGGGAGAACCGGCTGATTGAAGTTGTGAACGGGCGGCGAAATGAAATTGAGGTTAATGTAGACTTTTTCCTAAGCCGGTAAAGAAATTTTACTAGGCGGCATAGTAATTTTTCTTAGGCCTGCTGTTTGCGCCGAGATTGTAGTGCAGCACGGTAATTTTTCTCGGAATGCCACTATAAAAATTCATTGATTTTTCTCTCCGTGCAAACACGATCAATAATTTGTTTTTAAAACTTTTCAGTTAGAACCTTATAAACAACAATGAAAACTTCCTTGAAAAGTAAAATTCAATTCTCTGGGAATCATTGATAAATAAATTAGTGAATCAATTTTTAATTCTATTACAATTTTCGTATGCTCCATGCTCCCCAATTCCGCACGCAAAAAAAAAAACAATTTTTCCTTCCCTCAATGAGACGAATAATTTCTTTTTCAAAATTAGCCTTATAAACCTCATAAAGAAAACGTTTAAAGCAGCCGTAAACCCCAATATTAAATTCATTAACAATCATTCTCAAATAAATAAATATCTAATTCCATAAATTTTCAATTTCCCCATTCCCTCTAAAATGCCCCCGAAAACCACCAAAACCAAAAAATCAACTGATATCCCCAAGTCTCAATGGATGCGATAAAACGTCTTAAAAATAAATAAAAAAAAAAACCCGGAACGATTTCCGCGTACAAAATAACTCCGACAAATTTGAATAAATATTTAATTTAATTAAAAATAACGAGATTTACGTCGATCAAAAGAACGAGACGAAATTTGTTCACATGAAGTGAAGATAATTCGCATTCTACCGTATGTAAGATCAAAAGCACGTCAACAAAATGCGCATTGAGAATCGTATACAGTGGCTGTTACTGGTGAGCTTGATCCCGAGGCCCCAAGAGTCATAAACCAACGTCAACTGCAACCCTTTTAATTCCATCTCACTCGCATCAACCAAGCACTTGATTCGAACGATTTTACCCCCACCTTGGCCTGTCCACCGGTGGATTTCTCTCTTTTATTTGCCGCGTTTGTAATCGCATTCGATCGTCTCCGGGTAATAGAATGCAGCCAGTGAAAACCGGACCATCGATACCACTGAAGAAATCAAATGTTTGTGCGCGAAACAATGTTTAAGGAGGGCCCAGAGGGTGGGGGGCGGGAGGAGTAGGAGGGGAGGAAGGAGGGGGGGGGGGGTGCTGAGGGGGAGTACATATTCGGTGGGAAAAAAAAATGTCGGGGGGACGTATGGGATTATTTTGCTCTTCGCGGTATATCCTAAGAGGCGGGGGGAAAGGGGTGGAGGGGAGTGACGAAAGAAAGGTGATAGGGAACAGGTCCGGTCTCGCCTCGAGCGAGCTCAAACTATTTCATGTTTTTCATCGGTTGAAGCGCGCGCGCACACGCCACTATCGCTTCGCCATCTGCGGCCTGACAAACCTGTGCCCCACGTCACGTATGAACTCATGAATACATCATATGGGAATTTTTCGAGGGGACGCGACCAAGAGATTTCGATATTTTTTGCCACGTGATTTTGGGGGTGGGAGGGGGCTCGATGAAAAGAGGGTTTTTTGATTTTTTAGGGTCGCGGGGTCTCAGTGGTTTTTCGAAGGACCACGTGGAGATGATAGCGTTAAAAAATTGGAGTGTTTAGGGAGTAGGGACAAGTGGAATTAGAGATTATATTGAAAAGGCTGTGGAAATATGAGAATAATATTTATTGAAGAAAACGATAAAATTACGAAAGGACTGGGGAAAAACATCCGGAAGTAAGTGCAGACAAACGACTGGGAAATAAACAAATTTAGAAGAAGGAGCTCAATCAATTAAGAAAAGAACAGCAGTTGACAGTACCGCAGGGGGAATATTCGTAATAATTTGGTGACTGCTCTGCTGAGAATTATTGATTAAACAATTTTCTGTCTACATGGACCGAAAGTGGGCATTCGAGCCTCGCTTCGCGCGGTTAGAATCGCTCATTCTCGTTCATTTTGAGAGAAAATCGTATTCAATCCTCGGGAGGAGACTCAGACAGGCATTCTCAACGTACTTACGAGCCTCGTCTTCGTGAACGTGAGGACGACTTGTCTATCTTTTCTCCCTAGGTGAAAAATATACTATTTGATTGTCATTAACGTACCAATTTTTTTCAAAGACTAGAGTATAAAATGAGACAGATTTACGTTCTACTGAGATTCACTGAAAAATATGAATTGAATCCCCTGAAATCCGAAAATTTAATCGTATAGTCTAATTTCTCGAATGCCTCATGGAATTTTTTTCAGACGATGTAATGAAAGTGATAAATGCTTCCGTATTTCTTTATTTCATTTAGAATGCGGTTACTTTTAGTGGGAATTTAATATGTTCGGAGCGACAAAATGGGAACGTCATTTGAGAAAAAACTGACGGATTCCCAATTTCACCATGTTTTCTGTATTTATTATGAAGAGAATTGTACATTTTGTTGTTTTCTCGAATTTGGTATGCTCCACACCAAAAATTACTGCAAAACATTTTTAAAAAATATTTTTTGTGTGCACAGATTTTTGGTGAACGCGCTGAGAAAAATATAGATTTTTACCAAATTTTGTTTTCAGTAACTAAATCGTTGAAATTCGTACAACAAACCTCGCGTTAAGTTCTTGTCAAAAGAATATTTCTTGGGAAAAATGACATTTTTTTTTCTCGGTGCACGAAGAGAATATTTTTGATAAAAATTACGCTTCCTTTGCGTAATTGCGACGTAGTTTTCAGCGGAAATCGCGGAACTTTTACAGCGGAAACAGCAGAAAATTATATTAACCTAATGGATATCGAAATAATGAACACGCGAAACTTATTGATTTTGATTAGAGATGGGGCAAAATGGGTCATGGAAGTTATTAAATCTGAAAGCTCTTTACGGCCTTTGTGGAACCTCTCATACATCGTTGGACTCTCCATTCTGCTCGCACTGTAGATATCTCCCGGAGGATCTTTGACCATCGAGAGACAGATCTCGATTGGCTAATGAGAATTCATGCTCCCTCTCCCCCCACTGAAACCCCGCTTGATGCTGCCTCCAGGAGTATATGGGGTATAAACATGTCGCGTAATGCAAGAGAGTGAAGAATGGATTGAGCATTTCTATCGATTTTACCTTTAATTTGCGTTTGGGTAAAATTGAACACTCGAAAAAAAAACAAATACTTTTTACCGATGAAAACTCTGTATTTTGTAAATAACTTCTCAAAAAAAATTGCTAGACCATTGCAAACGAAAACAAAATATTCAAAAATATTTAATAGATAATTAGAACCCCAATTGTTAATTAGAAAAATTACTAACCTATAAAAACTTGAATCGCTTGCATTGAGAGACAAATATAATTTTCTAACCTTTTTCTTTTTGATTTTCAAATGCGCGGAATTGCTCTAGTAAAATGCGGTTTAAATTCTTGTGAGAAGAATATGCAATTGATACACTGAGAAAAAAATAATTGTCCCCATTGAATATTTTCTTGACAAAAATTTTTTTCCAATACCTGCCGAAAAAGTTCACTTTTTGGTACGGTTTTTCGTGCGTAAAATGGTACTTTTCCATGCAGTGTGCGTAAAAGTCTGAGGTCGTGCGTGAAGTGAAACTCGTGCGTAAAGCGGAGCTTTACGCACTCGGAAGCTCGGATTTCACTTTACACATGACCTTGGCTTTTCCGCACTCCGCACATAAAAAAAATACTTTACCCTCCAAACCTCCTCCCGAAGTGAATTTTGACAGGTATCGCCTTTTTCGCCTCGTGCGCTCGCCTAGCACTCGTGCCCGGCCTCGCCAGCCACTCGTGCAAGCGATGCCCAACTCGTGCGAAAAAGTATTACTTTACGCACTAGTTGCACAATATATTATTTTTTTCCAGTGTAAATTGAATTGAAAAGATCAAATTCCGCACTAGTTAAAAAAAACGTTTTCACGTTTTATCAAAATCGAAAAATATACTTCAAAAAACAATTTATGAATTTAATTGATTAGTGGCAACGAACAGAGTTTATTAAGGGTAAAAAAACGATTCGACCGATTGATTAGCGAGCAATATTGATCAAACACTGGCTCAACACATAAAAAAAAATCCAAAACTAAAATTGATTTTGATTAAACTTTGAGAAACGCTTGCGCTCATACTTAAAAGCTCTCCCTTCCCCAAAAATCCCTCCATACTCCCATCCACCAAGAAACAACACAAACAAAAGCCACCGAGCGAGACAGCAACAGCCCCAAGTAGAATCCCCATTCGTTCCAAGGTTCGAGCGCTGGCCGTTCGAAAAGCCATACCTCGAGCCAAAAGAGCGAAAGAGCGCGCGAACCTTCCCGCGTCGGGAGGCGCGGGACGGGGCCGGGAGGGAGGGGATGGGTTGAGTATGGGGGTCGACCGATCGTGGATCTCGGTCGCATAAATTTGTTTTAATTGCCAGCGACGTTACATTTTGCTTTAATTATGCCGCATTATCTGGGAGGTAAATTAGGTAGGTAGGTCCAGCTCTTCGTCTCCATGCCCCTCCCCCTCCTCCCCCACCCCCGCCCCTCCCGTCTCATTCACTCAACTCTTCCATTCCCCCCTTTTATCCTTCATCCACCTCCACCTTCATTTTATCCATTTTTTTACTCATTCACTTTGTTTTTCTCTCCTTTTGGATAAACTTTTCGTGTTTTATTGCTCTTTGTTACCTCCCTCTCCCCCCCCCTCTCGCCATCCGCGAAAAGAAATGAAAAAAATGGAGATGGGGGGAAATAAATCAATAAATAAACGAATAAGATCTTTTCTCGGGGGGGCAAGTATATAACAGGTATATATGGGGATTTTTTTTTTCGCTCGCTTCATGTGTCCCTGGGTGGACAGAGACGCGCGCGATATTCCCTATACGTATTTGAGAGGCGAGAGAGAGGGAGAAACGAAGAAAGAGCGTGTGACAATTTACTTGGGCAATCTCCAAAAACTCGGCGAGTTGTTGGTTTGTGAGAGTGAATTTTTGGGGATTGTTTTTTTAGTTTTTTTTTTTTCTGCGTTGGGTTTGGGGTTTTTTTTTTTGGTTTTTTTTTTAGATTTGTTTTGCTCGATGCCTTGTTGGAGCCTTTTACTTCGGGGAGATTCATGGGGGAGTGGGGCATTTCGCGTTTCACCCTTTTGTTGGTTTTTTGCGGACGGGGGGAGGAGAGGGAGTTTTTAGTTTCTTATACCACCTTATGGCCGCGTTATTTATGCCGGGTCGGGCTAATAAACATATGAACGCCCGTTTCTTCCCACACAGAGTGTCGTTCCGCGTCGGTGGGGGAAGGGGGAGGGGGCGGTGGTACATCCGTTTTTCTGGGGTGGGAGGTGTGAGGGAATTTTGAATATTTCACTTTGTGAATATTTTTGGGGGATTTTTGATTTTGGGATGATGCAAATGTTTATATTTTGGGTGTTATAATTTTTCACTGGCATTTTTACATGTATATATCATACTTGGGAAATCGTGAAATCCTTTTTCAGTTTTTTTTTCCATACAACGAAGAATTATGGATTTATAGCGAAAATACGCTACCACAAAATAGTATATTGCCGGCCTGTCGTTTTGCGGTTTTTTACTCGCGCGGAGTTTGGTGAGCCGAACCGTAGGCGAGGCGGCCAACCAGGCGCGTCAAAAAACCTCATAACGATAGCCCAAGAACGATATTTTTCCGTAGTCATTTTCACTTCTTCAAGTTCGGGTACGGGCCTGCACCAATTCCCGGATGACGAAAAGTGAAGAGCAGTACGTAAAACAAATTATTACTCTTATTTTGACCTCTTGAACCCTTACTTTAACGATCCCAACCCTCAATTAGGGTTCTAGAATTTTTGCGAATTTTCTAAAATATCTAGCTTCTAAAAGCGAAGCTTCTAAAATATTCACGAAAATATATGTCTCGATACTTGTCCTAAATTACTTTCACTGAAAGATGATTTTCCATGATAAACTTTCTAATAAGACAATTAAAAAACACAATATTCACACTAGAGAGTGGAGCGAAGCGAGCGAAATGAGCGAAGCCCCCCCCCCCCCGGGCGTTGACGAGCGAAGTGAGCCTTCCAATGAGCTCAAAAAGGAAACTCTCGCAATGATTATTTTCTAATGAACAACCAAAGAAACTGTTGACGCCAGCGTTTACATTTTCTCAAATTAAATTGAACAATTAAATCGGCGAAAAATTCTGGAGCGAGGAGAGCTACTGGCGATTGTAATCAATCATAATGTTTGGAGTCTTTAGTGGAGCTCTCGGTGTTCGTTAAAAAGTTATGCAGTCCCGGCGATGGAGCGATCGTGTACAGCAGCGCCGGAGCGCCTCGATCCCGGTGGTCCCACGGCGTTTCTGTATATATAGTGCCTTTCGATCGATAATCGCAAACGTGCGCGCGCGCTAATCTTCAATCGATAGCGAACTACTACTCTCTGAGTGAGGCACTATCTGCTGACAGTACTTGCCGAGTTGTATCAATTTTTAATCGATCGATCAGTGAATTTTTGCAGCAAAATATTCTATAACATTGAAATTTTGTATTGTCGTAAGTCGATAAACATTTTATTGATCAAATGTTAATGATAAATTGCTGCAAAAATTATTTCACCGGGAAGAATAAAAATTTTGCGCGGTTTTAATTGTCAATTTCATCGTAATGAGGGAAAAAATAATGACTGCTAGTTTCAACCCTCGCTTCAATCATTTTTATTTCCCCCTGATTTAATTGGTTAATTTAATTTAGTAAAATGCTACCGTTGACGATTTAATCAAGAGGCTATTTGGAACGGGGCGTGAACAGTTTGTTTGCTCGTCTATTAGGAAATAATAACTGGTGCCCTCGCGCCCCCGTCGTCTCACGTAATTTATTCCCAACGGGGGCGCCCCGCGGCTCCCTACCACGCCCTGAATCGTCACTACCGGCTCTTTTAAACCGGCGGCCGGGACTTTTTTTTTTCTCTCATTCTTTATTATGTAGCATCTGCAAATGACCGTGTCATAAACACACGAGTCCACCCATGATGACAAGTTATCCAATTAATTAAAGGGATTATGGAGAGTTGGGAAATAAATCAGTTTCTTAATGAAAGTTACTCGCGTAAACACTCGGCAATATATTCCACTGTTTTTTCTATGTTCTGGGTTGAATAATTATTTATTATTATTTAATTTAATCATTATTATTTAATCGCCATGAGAGAATTAGTTGATTAATGAAAAATACGAAATTTGAATGAAAAATTATAAATAATTGTTGTTAATGAGACAAAGCTGAGAAATTACTGACGGTGATAATTACGAGATTATCACCGTACCAATCGCTGTTTTTTTAATTATCAATTTTTAATGAGCAAATAATACGATTTTGATTAATTTTAAATCCGGAAAAAATGTTCTTGCCCCGTGACAAAAAAGTTCTTCAGTAATTTATTTGTGAAGAAAGATAATTGACATTGACACTTGACATGAATATCCCCTCTACGCCCCTCCCCCCCCCTCGACCCCTCCGCCCAATGTACCCTTGATTACAGTCCTTGTTCCTCTCCTCGTCCAGATGAATTCCGAGTAAACCCGGGCCCACAGTCTCTTAACCCCAATGCGCATGCAAGCCCACTCGAGCCCAATAATTCCGTGAGAATCAGCGGAAACCACCCCCAACAGTCGCTTCGCGAATGCAACGAACTCAATAAAACAAAATTAAATTAAATTAACGAAAAAAAAAGAACGAAAAAGTAAAAGGAAAGAAAAAGAAGTGAGTGAAGAAGACGAGAGGGAGAGGAGCGCAGATAACTCGGGCGGTTTATAAACGAGGCACAACTCTCCCGTTGAAGACTTACGGAACCCCCCCACTCCCCCTACCCCTCCCCGCCTGCCGTCGATTCGGCCCGGCAAGGGGCAATGCATTCAAGGCCACATCGAATCTCAACGCATAAACATGCCATGATCTCTGGACGCCCATCACTCGGCCCTATAATAACAATAAGAATATATCTGTCTCACTTGTGGACACGCGGAATAATAAGGGCTTGTGTATCTGGAGTATAAGATACTCTCTCGTTCTCTCGAGTTCTATACATTCGTGAAACAGTTTGAAGAGCGACAGTGCAGAGATCCCACGTGATTACGAGCGCGCGGGAGCGTCTTCACAAATCACTCGTGGTCGGAGCCGCGCTGTCCGCACACTCGCCTCTCGCTCTCGCTCACTCTCTCCTTTTCTCTCTGCCTCGTGCTCTCGGTCACTCTTGTGCGATTTTACTGGAGCGCCTGCAGGCGGGAAGAGGTTATGTATGGATCTGTGGAGATTGTCATTTTTTGGAGGGTTTTATGAGGACTTTAGGACGAGTGATTTTATTCGAGGGGGAGGGGGGAGGGGGAGGTATAGGGCTTTGGACGTTTTGTTTATTATTGAATGAAAGCGATCCGCTTTTGAAAAAATAGTGTAGCCTTTTTTTTTCGTGGATCTACTCCGATGATATGTTGAATGCAAAATTATTAAACGAATGTGTTATATATTTATATGTTTTATTGTTTTTTGATGTTTGTATTCATGACATTCGATTTGTTTTTTTCTTTTTATTGTTATTTCATTGGTTTTATCGAAGTAGTTTTCGTCTTGAAACCTCTCCTCTCGCCTGCCGTCCCCCCTTTCTTTTTTGTCATTATTATCTGCGGTATCATCGCCGTCTTATACTTTGCTGGGCCCCATTTGAGCCAGGACTCCATGGAAAACAAGTAAAACCCCAGGCCCACAGCCGGGCGTTTGTGTACTGCTCTAATGTATTCATCTGTCGTCATCTGGCTAGATGGAGACACTAAGCCGTTACGCGGGGCCTACCGTCCGTCATTTTTGTCCGGGCGGGATGTTCCCGAGCGGTCACCCATCCAAGTACTAACCCAGCTGAGGATAGCGGTACGCGAATGTCGGCGGGTGCGACACTTTGCTCGCCCGTCCATTACAGTCGATGGAATTTATTTTATTAATTGAAAGAAATAATCGACATTTATAAATATATTTTTTTGTAATAATAATTGAGGATGAGAATTGAGTCCATCAATTTTACTATATTTAAAAAATGTGTTATTGGTCTTTTTATTTGATTATGACTTAACGAGTAACGCTTTCGAAGAAATTCCATATTTTCTCCGGCCCCTCGCTCTAAAAAAAAATGATGGCTCTTTAATATTCCCCACAACCCCCATTAACCCCTCAAAAATCACAAGTGCCCCATCTACCTGCCCGAAAAACCTCACATTTGCCTTTTCATTCAGAAAGTCCCCTAATTTAGATTCTAACGAGCGCGATATATTAGACTCGATCGTACACACAGCACGTTTTCAAGATAACAATCTGTCCATGTCCATGCTCTTCCTGTAGCCACTCTCGGTCCTCCCAAACCCCGAGGACCATTTCCATTTTCTCATATTTATAAATAATTCCCGAATCCCTCCCCCCGCCCCCTGGCCCCTTCCCGAAAAAATAGATGTCGAACGTCGCGATAAAATAATACACAATATTTTAATGTCCTCCATATTTCTAATTTTTCCAGGGCGAAAAAAATAAAACCCCTCGTAAAAATGGTTATTTTGTCCAGGAGAGATAACTAAAAGCATCATTCAGATGACTTGAGTCTCGGCCAATGGTAGTCCTAGAATTTTCGTCGAGCTTCATTCTTATAAATCTACCAAATTATATCGAAACTTTTTGTGCAATTCCAACATAAAGAGGATATATGTATTCATAATTGATGCACTTCTTTTTAAGATTTAGCAATAAATTATAATATTTTTTTCGTGGATCAAGAGTTGAAATTTATAGACTTGGAAAATTTCTAGTGCAATTAAATTGTTCTGTACTGTATTATACAAAATAACTAACTAAATATATAATGAAAAAGTGTTGATACCTATCTAGAATCCTTCGAGATAGAGGGGGGCGTAGCCCCCCAAGCCGAGAGATCAAGGGGCGAGACCCCCCTACTAAAAATAAATAAATAATTTGTTTTTCTCCCAAAAATGAAAAACCTCTCGATAATAGTCCCCAGAATCTAATCTCCTCCCTCAAATTTGGGCAGAAAAAAGTAGAGCCCGTTGTAAAATATTGTATTTTTTTCACGAGAGATATTTAACAATCTCATTGAGAGAATTAAGCCTCATCCAGTGCCAACTGGAGAGTTTTAGTTGAGCTTCCTTCTTAAAATTCTACCAACTTACTCTAAACTTACAATTCTAGAATCAAAAAGGATTATATATTTTCTTCTCAATGAGTGCTCCTTTCTTAATCACTTAAGGCCCGAGTGTAATAGTTCGTAACCTCAAAATCGGTGTAATTAATTACCAGAACAATCATTATTAAATTGCAAGAAAAACTAATTTCCGACTTGGGTGCTTAATTTCTACAGGTCGTAAATTAGGTCTACTGACGAGTTGATAATTATTTCAAGCGTTATCCGTTACGGCGATTTCGAGGTGACAAATTATAACACCCGAGCTTTAACAATAAATCCTAACCTTTTTCTCTTGACCAAACACTGAAACTTGCAGGCCTTCTCCATTGCAATAGATTTTTCGTGTACTTCATCGCAAAAAATCATTAACCAAGTATATAATAAACATTTTTTACATTTATCAATAACGCTTCATGTTCGGGGGGGGGGGCGGGCGCAGCCCCCCGCGGCAAGCAATCTTCCTCCCCCTACCAGAAATAAATAAATAATCTCTCCGAATCTCTACAGAAAATCAAAAACCCCTCGATAAAATAATCCCCAATCCCCAATCTCCTCCCCCATATTTCTAATTTTCCTGGGCCTAAAAAAAAATAAATAAAGCCCGTCGTAAAAATGTTTATTTTTTCCACGAGAGATAACTAAAAGCATCGTTGAGAAGAGTTGAGTCTCGACGGTTCCACGACGTATTTCCAGGAATGTATAATTGATAGAGTGGTAAACTGACGAGAAAGGGGGTGGGGCGGGCGTGGGGGGGGGGGGGGCTTCGGGGAGGGCTGCGGGGATGCGCAAAAGTCATATATACACCTCACGGTTAGAACTCCATATACCCCTCGTTGTTGTATACATCGACTCGTATCGTATATACATATTATGGTATAAGGAGGCCATCTTAATACGGCTATAAACGTTGGATCGGGCCAATAATAAAGTGATAATAAAAGGAAAAAGTTTAACGGGCGTTCGGAGCGTCTCGCGCGACCGCCGCATGCCGGGTTTATAGCGCACATTGCCGTAATATTATAAATCCAACTACCTTGTTGATGACTGTGATGATGATAAAGCGGGTGGGATAATCAAAAAATCCAAGGGAGCGGAGGGGGGAGGGAATGAATAAATGATATATGCCGGTTTCGTTACACCGGGCGTTAAGATAAATAAATTGCGGTGGTTAAATGTTTTTAGTGGGAGGACTCGAATGCGACGTAATCGATTTGCATTTATTGATTTTTTTTTTTTTATTATTTATCTATTGATGATTGATGAACGGGGGTAAGGCTATCTGGATCCTTGCGAAGTCTATTGCGAATTGTCGCTTGCCAATGGGAATTACGGAATTTACTGTAGATTGAAATTATTCTTCTTGAATAAATTTTTACGGATTAATGTCTCTTCTGAACCATTTTCTCGGCTATTTTAGTCAGCTTTTTTTTTATGTATCATACACGGAGAGAAAAGTCCAATAAAAATTTCTGTGCCAAGCACTAGAATCGAGGTGCAAAATGCCAGAATACTGGAAATTGTTTTATTCGCACATAAAA
>JAPYZM010007193.1:0-10897 GCA_030522845.1 Psyttalia concolor | reverse complement strand
GGAGGGGGAACTATAACAATATAATTGTACTGATTACATCTTAAGGGATGAATCAGGGGGTGGAATAATGAGGGTGTGAACGCAAGTGTGAAATTATAAGTTTTTCGAAACAGAACATGATGAAATTAATTTGTATATTTCAGTTTCTCATAATTTCCTCGCCGTTCCGATTTCACTCCCCCCCCCCTCCCGCCCCCTCTCCCGGGCTATTTCACCAACTCACCCTTCCAATTTACCGTTTGAAGTCTAGGCAGATGATTTCAAATCCGTTAATGAATGAAACGCGATATTAAAAAAATTCTGTATCGGAATTCATATAGGCGATTCTAGTCATCCTTTATAGGATTTCCGCGATAGTCTAGTGGTTAGGGCGTAGAATTACTATGCGTAGAGTTATAGGTTCGAACCCCGGTTCGGCGAATATTTTAAGTTTGCGAAATCGTTTTCCGGGAGACTAGCAAATTTCCGACGTTTCAGACAATTGTAGTTCGTTTGAGACCATATCTGCAAGACTTTGTTTCCCCAAATTTCCATTTCTATTTTTTCAATAAACAATTAAAATAATGAAGTTGAAAAAATATGTTTCCGAGGGAATGCTGAATTCTGACGTTTCAAATTACTCCGGTTCATTTGTGACCATATCTGCAAGACTTTCCTTAGCCAAATTTCCATTGTATTTTGTAAACAATTGAAAATATGAAGTTGAAAAAATTGGTTTCCGGGACAACAGCCACTTTCGACGTTTCAGATGATTCTGGTTGGCCTCAGACCGTATTTGCAAGAATTTTTTTCCCCAAATTTCCATTGAATTTTTTAAATAAACAAGTGAAATCATGAAGTTGCAAAAAAAAGTTTCCGGGAGAATAGTAACTTTCGACGTTTCAAACGATTCTGGTTCGTTTCAGACCATATCTGTAAGACTTTTTTTTCCCAAATTTCTATTCAATGTTTTAAATAAACAATTAAAATTATGAAGTTGAAAAAATAATTTTTTGAGGGAATGCTGAATTCCGAAGTTGTGACCCGGTCACATGGCCCGCCCATCTCAATACTATTATATCACCGTCATTTCATTTCATGTGCTGATTATAGTTTATGTTAAGTATAGTTACATTAAGAATAGTTAGAGTTAACCTAGTCAGTAATCTGCCCCCTAAAAGTATCCACGACCACGGTTGGTATCCCCCTCCCCAGGAAACCCTTCCCCGCTACTCTTTCCTCCCTCATTGCCCTCCACATCGAGATCCATCGTCGAGCGAGCCTCACAACCAACGGCCTTCACTCATCCCGATTGCCGATGCACGTGACGTCACTCCAAACATCGCACCCATGACCAACGCACCAGCAGACAACATCAGGAGAAGTTCCCTCCAGGATCCCCCCATGAGACATTCGCTAGAAATGACAGGCCATACACTGCATTGTCCAAATTCCTCACCGGACACCCGAATAATGGTCCTTTTTGGTTGTGACGTCGGACCACGACCCAGGCAAAGGGAAAAGGAGCAACGAGAGAGCCTACGATCACGACACTTGTTCACCGAACGTCCTGGTGTAACGCACAATCTTGTGAAGTGACAAATTGCTGCTGTGCCAACATTTCGGGGATCTTGAAATCCACCATTTTCTGCCACTGTGCCTGGAGCTGCCGAATTGCCGTGTCGTGGAGGAGGCTTCGATCCAGCGAATTCAGCAGAAGGGGTGAGTTCCTTGTATCTATTTATCCTCTCTTCCTCACCTGATTATTTCGCCCCGCTAGTTTCTTCCCCCCTGTCCCCCCAACCGTGGATCCGTATTTTTTCCCCTAGTTTTCCCGTCGAGTCTTCTCCTTTCTTTTTTATATTGCCCGCCAAACTGTCCCGCGTACGGCTTGCTCCCTGGCCTTAACCCTTTCCCCTGCAAATAGTTTCTGGTCGACCAGCTACGCCAACTCTATCCTCTGTATAGAATATTCTCTGTAAATACATTATTGTTGAGTGAATCCCCTCTTCTTTATTTGTGGCTTTCTAATTAATCTAAGATTAATACAAATTAATTAGCCCGGTCACAAGTTTTAGATGATTCTGTTTCATTTGAGACCGTATCTGCAAGGCTTTTTTCCCCAAATTTACATATAATTTTTCAAATAAAAAATGAATGTTATAAAATTGAAAAAAAAGGTTCCGAGTCATTATTAAATCCCGACGTTTCAAACGATTCTGGTTCTTCTGAATACACATGTGGAGAACTTTTTTTTCAATTTTTATCAAGAAAACTCATGAGAAGACAGAGGAAGAGAGAAAGAAAAGGCGCGGACGTTTGACTGTGAATGCAAAATCGTTTTCGATATAGAAATGGATAGTTGGATATTTAATCCCCACTGTGAACTATGTCGGACACATTCGTTTGTGTTCGGATGTTTTCGTCGTATCGATGAGCAGTCTCTGCTAGTTGCTCTCTACCTTATTAACGCCCCGTTGGAGGGATTTTTATCCTCAGCGGCGATTTTACGCCCTCCTCCATTGAAGTGAATCCGAGAAGCTAGATGGGAGTGACTGCTGGGTCGGTACACGCGTAAACTGCTACAAACTATTTATTTAGTAAGCAAAAATTGAAAAAAATATAAAATAATTTCTAGAAGTGAAATTATTACGTAGTTATTGCGGGCGCGTGAAGAAAGTTAATTAGATGATAATGAGAGTCCTCGGGAAGGCAGGAATAACATTATTTAGAGGATCACGAGAATTGTGGGGTGAAAACGTAATTATTTCACAATTCTCGCAGAGATTATAGGAGAGATTATGCTACCGCCTGTACAAAACCATCAACATGGTTCCGAGGGCGTACGTGTAAGAAAAAGAGGGCGCGAGGGTGTCAATAATTTGAGGTGAACGTGAGAATGAATGAAGCTGATCACCAGGGTGAGAGTGTCGATGATACGAAGAAAATATCCGAACACAAACGAAAGTGTCCGACATTGTTCGGAGTGAGGATTAAATATCCAAATATCCACTTCGAAATGGAAAACGATTTTCCATTTACCGTCAAACGTGCGCGCTCTTTCTTTCTCTCTTCCTCTCTCTTTACATGAGTTTTCGTGATAAAAACCGAAAAACAAGGTCTCCACATGTAAATCCAAAAGAAACAGAATCGTTTCAAACGTAGGAATTTAATAATCACTGGCTACCTTTTTTTTCAACTTTATAATTGTAATTGTTTATTCGAAAAATTATAAGTAAATTTGGGGGAAAAAAGTCTTGCAGATATGGTCTCAAACGAAGCAGAATCGTATGAAACGTCGAAATTTGCTATTGTCCCGGAAACTTATTTTGTCAAGTTCATTATTTTAATTGTTTGTTTAAGAAATAGGAAAGGAAATTTGGGAAAAAACAGTCTTGCAGATACGGTCTCAAAAGAGCCAGTATCATCTAAAAGGGCGGAATTCAGCATTTCCTGGGAAACTTATTTTTTCAACTTCATAATTTTAATTGTTTATTTGCAAAACTCAACGGAAATTTGGGGAAAAAAAGTCTTGTAGATAGGGTCTCAAATGTACCAGAAGCGTCTGAAACGTCGAAAGTTGCAATTATCCCGGGAACTTATTTTTTCAACTTCAGAATTTTGATTGTTTATTTAAAAAATTCAATGGAAATTTGGGGAAAGAAATTCTTGCGGATATGGTTTCTAAGGAACAAGAATCTTCTGAAACGTCGGAATTCAGCAGTACCTCGGACACTCATTTTTTAAACATCATAATTTTTTATTGTTTAATTAAAGAATTCAATGGAAATTTTGGTGGAAAAAGTCTTGCAGATACGGTATCAAATGAACCAGAACCATCTGAATCGTCAAAAATCACTATTTGCCCGGAAACCGAGTTTGCAAACTTAATATATTCGCCGGAACCGGGGATCGAACCTATAACTCTACACACACTTATTCTACGCCCTAACCACTAGACTATCGCGGGAATCGTAAAAGGGATTATTAGAATCGCCTATATGAAATCCATTACAGAATTTTTTAAATATCGCGTTTCATTCATTAACGGATTTGAAATCGTCTGCCTAGACTTCAAACGGCGGATTGTAAGGGGGAGTTGGCGCAAGGGCTGGAAAGGGGGGGGGGGATGGGGAGTGAAATCGGAACGGCAAGGAAGTTATGAGAAACTGAAATTGACAAATTAATTTCATTATGTTCTATTTCGAAGAATTGATGATTTCAAACTTGCGTTCACACCCTCATTATTCCGTCCCCTGATTCATCCCTTAAGATATAATCAGTACAATTATATTGTTATGGTTCCCCCTCCTTTTTTCAATCTGAAAACGTAATTTTTTGTTAATTTGGTTGACGCTGAAAAGTCAATCCAAAGGAACTCAAGCCCATCCCTATTATTTGAACGTTTTACTCCTAATTGCAATTGGCATTGGAATACCAAGCTTGGACCATGATTTCTAGCTAGCTTGGGATGACGAAGCATTGATTCCCAGGATATCAGCAAGCCTGGTTTTACCTCGGTATTACCACAGGTTCAAACTTCGTTCAAGCCTCTGGGTTTAAGCTTGGAGTACCAAGCTTGAACTCAGAGCTACCAGAGGTAGAGGGGGAGAGTCAAGCGCCACCAGGGTCACTTAGAGTCAACCGTCACGAGGGTCACTACTAGGTCGGTTAAGCGCTACGAGTGGTAGTTGGCGGAGAATCAAGCGCCACGAGGATCACTTGGAGGTCGGCCAAGCGTCACGAGAGTCACTAGGAGGTCGGTCAAGTGTGGACAAGGGTCACTTGGAGGTCGGTCAAGTGTCACAGGATTCACTGGGAGAAGGGTCAAGCGCTACCAGAGGTAGTTGGGGGGAGAGTCAAGCGCCACGATGGTCACTTGGAGGTCGGTCAAGTCTCACGGGGGTTACTAGGAGGTCGGTCAAGCGCTACCAGAGGCAGTTGGGGGAGAGTCAAGCGTCACGTGAGTCACTGGGAGGTCGGTCAAGTGTCACAACGGTCACTAGGAGGTCGGTCAAGTGTCACAGGAGTCACTAGTAGGTCGGTTAAGCGCTACCAGAGGTAGTTGGCAGAGAGTCAAGTGTCACGAGGGCCACTTTAACGTCGCTCAAGCGTCACGGGGGTCACTTGGATGTCGGTCAAGTGTCACAGGAGTCACTGGAAGATGGTTCAAGCACTACCAGAGGTAGTTGCAAAAGAGTCAAGCGCCACGAGGGTCACTTGGAGGTCAGTCAACTGTCACGAGAGTCACTAGGAGGTCGGTTATGCACTACCAGAGATAGTTGGCGGAGAGTCAAGCGTCACGAGGGTCACTTGGATGTTGGTCAAGTGTCACAAAAGTCACTAGAAGGTCGGCTAAGTGCTACCAGAGGTACTTGGGGAAGAGTCAAGCGCGAGGAGGGTCATGACCGACCTCCAAGTGACCCTCGTGGCGCTTAACTTCCCCCGAACTACCTCAGAAAGCGCTTAACCGACTTCCTAGTGACCCTCGTGGCAGTTGACCGACCTCAAAGTGACTCTCCTGACGCTTGACGGAACCCCATGTGAACCTCCTGACGCTTGACTGAACCCCAAGTGCGCCTCCTGACGCTTGACGGAAGACCAAGTGACTGTTGTTGCGCTCGACCGATCTCAAAGTCACCGTCGTGAGTCTTGACGAAGCCCCAAATAACCCTCCTGACGCTTGACGGACCCCCAAGTGACTCTTGTGGTGCCCGACGGACATCCAAGTGACGCTCCTGACGCTAGACGGACAACCAAGTGACTCTTGTGGCGCTCGACCGACCTCCAAAGGTAAAGGACGGCTACGATAATGCTTCCGAAGGATAAAAAAATCGATAACTCCGTAACGGTCTATCCGATCGCCATCGGTCGAGGTTCAACTGGAAGGGTGGTTAAAGAACTATCATCCACCCCAATTTCAGCGCTAAAGGTTGACAATCTCCCGAGATATTGCGAGTGGAATTAAAACGTCTTTTTCCGAGCGCGCAACGCAACTAGCCTCGCTCAACGCGTTAAGCGGAGTGGAGTGGGGGGGAACTTCTCCTCTGCTCACTGTGAGCAAGTTAGAGGGACCGCCGACGTAAGTACACTCGGCCTTCGGGGTTTCTGTCGAACTCGCCGATCGATAAATTCCAGCCAGCGAAATAGTCAAAGATAAACTTTGCATTCCGATGACTGGAAATTTTTGACGGGACAATAACTTTTTTTCCCGCGATACCGTCCGTTATTTCGGGGATTTTCTCCAGCTTTTCGCTGGGACTCTTCTCACGACTAATGAGTCGTGGATTTATCACACGTCGCAAACGAACTCTCCCGTTGGAGGAAACCCGAGTAATAAGAAGCCGATTTCGTATTACTTTGGCACAATGAAATGGGACAGGAGCTTGCCGGCATTTCTTGCGGTCGACCTCTGGCTATGTCGGCCAGGACACTATTGCGCGCACTTCTCCAACTAATGGGGATTATCTCGATCTCGTGATCGGACTACGCGTATTGTCTCCTGGATATTCAGGGAATTTCTCCTTAGTCAGGGATCACCTTGTTCTTTCCAGAGCGGTCTCGGGGCGAAATGTTCGTCTTCTCGGGACCATGGTCTGGAGTCGACTGCTCTCGTCGCCAGGCCCGTCGGTGTCACCTGACGCCTAGAGGCACTCGCGCTAGGCGCGGAAAACACTCGAATTCAAATTTGAATTCGGAAAATTCAATGTTTCATCTCTTAATTTTTTAAGAGCGAACCCCGTCAAATTCCGACGTGATGACGGACACTAAATAAGAAACTAACTACGCGATATTATTACCCTAACTTAGAATTAACTTATGCTAATTATCACAATGGCTTAAACTTAATTTTTAACATTTTCTCGAACAACCAATAATAATTATTTCTTAACTTACCCTAATGTCGCGGCTTGTCCCATTAGGGTGGGAACTCCTAGATTCGCGGACTAACGGTAACCAAAACTTAAACGGACCCATAACTCGAGGAGATAGGTAGATCAACGGCAATTCGGCAGAGCGCTGGTCAGGGCGCTTCTGCGGACCTTCTAACCTCATCTCACCCTCCACTAACCCTCGCGAATCCCTTCTTCCGGAGTGCTGGCACTTTCAGCCAGACGGTGCATCCCTAGGGGATTTTACGAACGGTCTAAATCTTCCCCACACGTCGGATGGTAAAACAAGCCCTTTTCGCGACGTGAGATCAGGACGGACGCGACAATACGAACCTAACTGACCTAAAAATATGCCTCAGGTTTCCCTGGAAATTACCCTAACTAATTTTCTTAACTTAACTGCAGGTTATTTAATTATGAAGTCAAAGAGAAGTGTTGTAGGTGTCTGTGGGTGTCTCCTGGACGTACCCCAGCTGTACGTCACAATGGAGTTTCGCGAGCATGAGAATGTCACGAAATTGACTCTTCTTAGACCGGTTTGCTGAATTGGTTGTACTGCAGCTGAAAGCTTTTGAGCAAGTATGGATAAAGCTCCACTACCACTTCCCCACTCGTACTTCAGAATATCGCTGCCGATATCAGGAGAGTTGCCCAAGTATCTGCATCGGATTAGTTTGTTCAGTCACATCTACTAGAATCATCGTCTAGCAGCGTTAAAATTCATGCTAAAACTTGAAATCATTTCCAGAACGAAATTTAATAATCGGGAAGCAATCAGAAATAATATGACAACTTTCAGTCGAAATAAGAAGCTTCAGAAAATCACACATCAATGAATGACAGAAATGCCATCTTTATTCTTCTCTTGTGAATTATGATATTACGATACTAACATCATTCCCCTTACGTAGTGTTTTATGTGACTTTATTCAAATATCCAGCCCATGCTGATGTCACTCCAGCTGCCATTTTGGGTGTCGAGGTCGTCACGTAGATGGGTATCCTTGTCTGTAGTTAAAGGATCCCTGGCGGACCAGTCAACTACAGAATCGACTTGCTCAGTTTGTCGATTAGCACTCGACTGGTTTTCGATTTGAATTTCAGTCGATAGAATGGAGACTCAATGGACTGTGACACTTCAGCCACCTTCTAGTGACTCCTGTGACACTTGACCGACCTCCAAGTGATTCTGGTGACGCTTGACTCTCGGCCAACTCCTTTTGGTAGCGCTCAACCGACCTCCTGATGCCGCTCGTCACGCTTGACTCTCCCCCCATCTAGGTCTACTAGTGCTTAACCGACCTATTGACCCTCGTGACATGTGACCGACCCCCTAGTGACACTCATGAGTGTTGACGGACCTCCAAATGACCCTCGTGGCGCTTGATTCTCCCCTAACTACCTCTGGTAGCCCTTAACCGACCTCCTAGTGACCCTCGTGACGGTGGACTGACCTCCAAGTGACGCTCGTGGCACTTGACGCTCCGCCAACTACCTCTGGTAGCGCTTAACCGACATCTTAGTGACGCTCGTGACGGTTGACTGACCTCCAAGTGAACGTCGTGGCACTTCACGCTCCGCCAACTACCTCTGATAGCGCTTAACCGACCTCTTAGTGACCCTCGTGACGCTTGGCCGACTTTCGAACCACCCTCGTGGCGCTTGACGCTCTGCCAAATACCTCTGGTAGCGCTGATCCTACCTCCTAGTGATCCTTGTGACACGTGACTGAGCTCCAAGTGACCCTCGTGGCCCTTGACTCTCCGCTAACTACCTCTGCTAGCGCTTAACCGACCTCTTAGTGACCCTCGTGACGCTTGGCCGACTTCAAAGCGACCCTCGTAACCACTGACTCTCCGGCGACTATCTCTGGTAGCGCTTAACCGACCTCCTAGTGACCCTCGTGACTGTTGACTGACCTCGAAGAGACCCTCGTGGCGCTTGACTCTCCCCCAACTATCTCTGGTAGCTCCGAGTTCAAGCTTGAACTCAGAGGCTTGAACGAAGGTTGAACCTGTGCTAATACCGCGATAAAACCAAGCTTGCTGATATCCTGGGAATCATAGCTTGGTTACCCCATGCTAGCTACAATCATGGTCCAAGCTTGGTATTCCAATGCCAATTGCAATTAGGGGTAAAAAATTAATATAATAGGGATGCTGTTGAGTTTCTTTGCCTTGACTTTTCAGCGTCAATCAAGTTAACAAAAAATACGCTTTCAGGTTGAATACAGGAGGGGGAACTATAACAATATAATTGTACTGATTACATCTTTGGGGATGAATCAGGAGGTGGATTAATGAGGGTGTCAACGCAAGTGTAACATGATAAATTCTTCGAAATGGAACATGATGAAGTTAATTCGTCTATTTCAGTTCCTCATTACTTTATCGCCGTTGCGATTTCACTCCCCCCCCCCTCCACCAACTCGCTCTTATACCAACCCACCGTCTGAAGTCTAGGCAGACGATTTCAAATTCGTTAATGCATGAAACGCCATAGTTAAAAGTTCTGTAATGGAATTCATATAGGCGATTCTAGTAATCCTTCATACGATTTCCGCGATAGTCTAGTGGTTAGGGCGTAGAATTAGTATGCGTAGGGTTATAGGTTAGATCCCCGGTTCCGGGGAATATTTTAAGTTTGCAAAATCGGTTTCCGGGGGAATAGCAAATTTCGACGTTTCAGACGATTCTGGTTCGTTTGAGACCATATCTGCAAGACTTTTTTCCCCCGATTTCCATTTCTATTTTTTAAATAAACCATTAAAGTAATGAAGTTGAAAAAAAAGTTTCCAGGGAATAGCAGATTTCGACGTTCCAGACGTTTCCGGTTCGTTTGAGACCGTATCTGCAAGACTTTGTTCCCCAAATTTTCATTGAATTTTGCAAATAAACAATTGAAATTATGCAGTTGAAACAAAAGGTTCCCAGTGATTATTCAATTCCGACGTTTCAAACGATTCTGTTTCTTTTGAACATACATCTGGAGAACTTTTTTTTTCGATTTTTATCACGAAAACTCATGTGAAGGGTGAGGAAGAGAGAAAGAAAAAACACGCACGTTTGACTGTAAATGTAAAATCGTTTTCCATTTGGAAGTGGATATTTGGATATTTAATCCCCGCCCCGAACTATGTCGGACACTGTCGTTTGTGTTCGGATATTTTCGTCGTATTGATATGCAGTCTCTGTTAGTTGCTCTCTACTTTATTTACACCGACACCCTCCCAAAATTATCGATACTCACCCTGGTGATCTGCTTTATTCATACTCACGTTCACCTCCAATTATCGACACTCTCGCCGTCGCACCCTGTTTTAGTTACACGTATGCCCTCGGAACCATGTTGATGGTTTTGTACAGGCTCTCGCGATCCCCCTATAATCTCTGCAAGAACTGTAAAATAATTACATTTCCACCTCACAAGTCTCGTGATCCTCAAAATGACTTTACATTCCCCCGCGAGATTCGCAAAATCATATTATAACCATTCCAGTAGGTAAACTAGGCCAAAGTGAATCAGAAGGGGGTGGGGGAACCCCTTCTGCAGCTATAATGAAGGTGTGAAGAGCTTATTCTTTACCTGACACCCTGCTTCACTGAGGGGGGGGGGGCATTCTTTACGCGACACCCTGCTTAACTATTTTTTCGATGATGATAAAGCGTTTTTTCGATAATAAATACAAATATATGTTTTCCAATAAGCAACAATGTCTGTGGGAAATTGTACAATGTATCCACACGTTTTATATTTCGTTGTGGTCAGTATGGATCATAGATATGAACCTTCTTCTGCATATGCACCTCATGATAGTTCATATAACTCTTCTTTTAGCATAAAATCCGCATATTTAAATAATCGTGCGAAGCTTAGGCACACAGAAAAAAATTGTATCTCTTGTCACTTTGCAGCAGATATTCAACTACACCGACGTCGGTGGCTCATGCGGCTAGGCGCGAGCCTAGTGTGCGAAAGGTTGTGAGTTCAAATCCCAGTGGGTGCGAATTTTTCAACTGGCCCCG
>JAPYZM010007192.1:0-11457 GCA_030522845.1 Psyttalia concolor | reverse complement strand
AGTTATTCCCCCCTCCCGGCACCCCCCGAAAACTCCGCGGCTAACGGCCACACTCATTGGTAAATCACAAAATTTTTAGTTGCTTATACGAAACTTGCTTCTAAATAATAAAATAAAAACGCTCTTTACCGGCCTTCTATTATTTTTTTTCTTTTTTTCATTATAAATTCATACTGATCGGCATACTCATTACGACAAATTCTTACATCGAAAAAGTCTAGATAATTTTCTCGGGAAAGATCATTTTTTTGAACGTAGATAACGTTCGAAAAGATAGTGAACCCGGGCTTTAAGTGAATAGGTAGAATGATGGGAAATGAGCACCTTCATGAAATATGGTGCACCTTTTAGGGTTCACACCAGCGGCGTCCCAGTGTCGAACCTTGTGTAATGCTAAGTGCTGGTGTGGTTCGTTAAACCTTACCACAAGTTGAATTGAATTTATTAATTTTTTAAAAATTTATACACCTTCAGTAGGCAAAGAGTGAGGAAGGATGGATACGTCTATTCAAGCATACTGAATATCAATTCATTATGTCTTGCCATCGTCAATTCATTTAAAGCAACCAACTTTCCGCTACCAGAAATATAATTTCCCATCACATACGAACTAAAGTATAACAACTTTCATTCAGTTTTTCAAAGAAAAAAGGGAGTTGCTATAACGAAGGTTTACCTTTATTTCCGACAAATTGAGGTTTAGAATGAACATTGGAGCCATGCGGATACGATATCTAACCAAGATCCAATTTTAAAATCTAGGTGAAGTCATAGTAGACATTCACTAAATTAATCATTAGGAGTAAAAATGACAGTCAATTCTTCATGGTTAAATCGCTGCTCTAATGGTATGTTCCCATTTCCCCCATAGACATCAGACGGCCATGAAAATTTATGGGCTATTCAAGGGGATCCATCGATATGTGACTGCGAAATTTATCGAGGTTATCCAGGCAACTCAATTATTGATTCTGTTCTCTCATAATATTAAGAAATACTGATCATCTCGAAACGATTAATCATTAGATTTGCTTTTAGTTATTTCTCTCGGAGTCTTAAATTACGAGTGTAAACCGATGTAATATACTCACCTCCACTCCGATGTCCGGGGCTGCCGTTTAGCACTCAATCCCCAGGCTTCACCTTTATTCACTCTCTTTTACGTTCCAGACCTTTTCGTTTGAAACTCTTGTGGGCTAACTTTATTTTCAATGGCTTTTTTGATCACATTTCAATCCTTGTCGATTACAGCTTGGAGCACTTGTCGAATTATTTTCTGTCGTTGGTAAATTGCACTTTTAGTGTTTTTGAAATGTTAAACAATAGTTATTTAAATGATTGGGTGAACGCAATCACAATTTGTCAAGTAACATCAATTTATTTAATAGCATGTTACACTTACACAATACAAGTCTCTCTTCGATATTTATATTACTTGACAAATTTATTTGATTTATTTATTTGGATTTATTTGGGTGTAGAATTAAATTAAAATGATGACTGATATTTCGTATCAAATTGTGTGGCTGTTATCAATAATGAAAGGTTGTAAAAAGCCCCGTTTATTTCTTTCATTATTGATTGTATTTTGAGTCCCATGAATAGGTGGATGCTAAAATAGCGAAATTGAGGGAGTTACTCCATTGAACGTCTCTTTTCTTTTTAGTGATGGAAGTTCAATCATGGATTGGTGAGCAAAGTCCGTTCACTTGAAGCGGAATGAAAGTTAATGAGTTAATGACTTTGGAAATAGTTGATGACGTAAACAATAACGAACCGATTTGGAGTTGTGTTACTTCACTCTTTAAAAACAAAATATTTCACTGGATCATTCTTCTTTCTTAACCAATCCCATCAAAAACCGTTGTGGATTAAAGATAATTAACTGAAGCCCGTCGAAAATCCCAAGTAGGAAATGCCAATGTTCACGAAACGGGCCAGAACTGGCACGACAGTGGGCTCGCCAAGCTTGGTTTACCAAGCTTGGCCGGAGGGACGGCCGAGTTTCCAAAAAGTGTGGCCAACCAGGCTTGGGTCACCAAGCTTGGTCCAAAGGACGGCCAGGGAGGAGTCGGAGTTCTTTGGATTGACTTGTGAAGTTCAATCCAATTAATAAAGAGTAACATTTTCTACTTAAAAAAAATGAGGGAGAAACCTAAGAAAATAATTATAATGATCACATTTCAAATATAATCAGAGGGTATTATAATGAGGGTGTAAACACAAGGGCGAAATCAGAAATTTTGGAATATAATAGAAAATTATGAAATTGATTGATCCACTTCAGTTTCTCATAAGTTCCTCGCTTTACGATTTCATCCCCCCCCCCCCCATTCGCTCACGAACGCACCCCTACAATGTACGGTTGAATTCTAGCCATACGATTTCAAATGCGTAAATGAATGAAACGTGATATTTAAAAAATGATGGAATGGAATTTATATAGGCAATTCTAGTCACCATTTATACAAATTCCGCGATAGTCTAGTGGTTAGGGCATAGGTTTAGTATACGTAGGGTTATAGGTTCGGCCCCGGTTCCGGCGAATATTTTAAGTTGATACAATCAGTTTTTCAGGCATGGCGGCATTGAGGGTTAGTGGTTAGAGAATAATCAAATTAAAAATAGTAATGGCGAAAACATGAATTTTGTTTTTTTTTTATTATTTACAAATAAAAGTATTTGGTTGGCTGCCACAGTGCAGCCAAGCGTCCGCTACTGCCCATGATTTATTTAGGCATTTTAATTAAATTATTCTGTCATGTATACGTCCCTGAGTAACGTCAATCAGCATCATTTTTTATGCCACTCGATTAATTAATCAATCGTAATTAAAACAGAGACTTTTTTTTGATCCGGGATGCTGGGTCAAATGGCAAACCCAGGTGTGGCCGAAATTCGGGGAACGAGGTTTGGCCATAATTCGGCGCCAGGCCTGGCCCCATGTTATCATCCCAGGCTTCCACCAGGTCTGGCGCGGTCTTGGCGTAGCAACAGGCCTCGAACCACGGCAGTCCGACTGCCGAGCTTGGACCAAGCTCAGCCCAATTGGTTTTTCCTACCTGGGATAGGATAATTCAGTACGATTGTGAAAAAGTGCTGTTGGGTACCTTCGGCTCGTGCTATAAACCTTCCACGAGCCTAAAAACGGCTTCCCTGCGAGCATCGAACCCTATAAAATGGCACTTTAAACACAGTGTATAGAGGATAAAATTTTTGACACACTGTGTGTAAAGTGAGATTTTATCCAGTTTTGGTTGCACAAACCCTCACTCCTCGATATTTTATCACACTTTTCCGGTCTAAATATGTAAAGAAAAGATGTGAGTGTCACCAATTGCAAACGCCGCTTTTTTAGGTTGAATCAAAAATCATCGTCAAAGTGGAAAAAATGAGAACCATATTAGTGATATGTTTATAATTATAATTCATATAAAAGGACTATGGCCGATGAAAATTTTAATCAAATTCGTATGATTCTTTCATTTTATGCATGTTACTGCTGCTAGTTTTTTTTTAATACATATTTTTTTTTAATCCATTTTTGAGTGGTCAAGATCACGGAACTTGAAGAATTATGCACCGGAAACGAGATTAACAATATACGTCTTGAATTCCAATACATTGAGAATATTAGCTCGTTTCCCTCAAAATACGAGTTTTATTCTACGTATATTTCTAAACTTGAAAAATAAGTCACTCCTAAAACCGGAAAAATTTCGCATTATATCAATACCAACTGATGTTCCCTGGCGGTACTATTAATAGTCTTAATGTCACCTTCACATAAATTCCCAAATGTTACCTTGTCCTATCATTCCAATTCGTAATTGTCATTCAATTCCGTTATTCTGTTATGCCGTTTCATTAGGAAATTGAAAGGAGCAATGAAGAAACGCACTCATATATCACAGTTTTTTAATTGGAATGATTAAACACTGTACTCAATTATCGATGTCATCATCGTCCCGATATCACTTATCGTAATTGAAATCCTTCGGAGATAACTGTGCACAACGCCTGAACCTCAATTTACTCGTGAGCGGGAAGCATAATCAATACTTTTCGATATGAAAAATTCATGTTCTCGATGCCATTGAATTACCTATTTTTTCTTTTACGATCGTCAATCAACTCCAAACTTCCCCTTCAGTAAAAAACCTGCTGAATTAATTTTTTCCTCCAGCAGGCTTTTAAATCAAAATTAATTCGAAATAATCATAAAATACGATTTCCAGCTCAGTTATAAAAGTGTATTGGAGTTGATAGAATGAACGAAATATCGCGAAAATGTTTGGAAAAATGAAAAAATCACTGCAACTTTCATCTCCAATTTTCAATAGTTAATTTAAATCGAAAAACCCGTCTTATTCCTATCATCGTAAATTATTCTACCCCGTCTCCCTTTACTATATCTACCTCACGGCGGTTCTGTTGCATTTTCGCGTGCTTGGATTCACACAATCGAGTTTCCAACAGTCTCAATTTAATTAAACCACCGGTCATTGGATTTGGTGAGTTCATCTTCTCCGAAATTAACTCATTTGGTAGATTCAGCTTTGATGAATTTAGGCCCAATCAAAGGACTGATTCAACCCTCTCTTTCTCCGCTTTTAGAACAGAGAATATATTTTTCCAAACATTTTTTGCTACTAATTTTTGTGTCGCAATTTCTTTCTGTTCATTATGATTATTCAATTTTGAATGTCAATTAAAAATAAATAGTTGTTAACAATTGAGTTATCAACTTATGAATAATAGTATATCGCTGGATGGGCGTTATGGGGTTTTTTGCTCGTGTGGTGTTCGGCAAACCGAGCCGAAGGCGAGGTGGCCAACCACGCGAGCAAGAAACCCCATAACGCCCATCCGGCATCATATTTTGGCATCATATTTTGCCGTAGTGATTTTAGGGTTTTTGAGTTTGGGAAGTATGTAATACCAATTCCCGTACGAGAAAGCCCTAGAAGCAGTACGGCAAAAATTTTTGCTATTAATTCAACAATATAGTGGTGGGTTCATAATATAATTATCTTGATGAATCGAAGTTAGAAAGAAAATATGTCATCCCTGCATTATCGAGTCTAATCTAAATCTTGAAGACCATATACATTCCGCTATTAATATTTACGCCAAAATTTTAAAAATAATGAATTTCAAGCAATAACCACCCATTATGTGTCGGTCATTAGGACCGTTTGTAAATATTATTCTTTGCCCAATAAAACCTTTCAGTGTACTCTCTAGTAGTCACTAATTAATCGTTCATATAGAAAAAGAAACGCATTTTCCATTGAAATATCTCATTACTAATCGCATCTAACAAATGTATGATTCCATCAAAAGATTTTATATCTATTTTTTCATAAAACCTTTAATGATATCTGAATGGTAGTCATTAAAAATTATCGGTAAACGTAATTGTTATCCACAATCAGGAAAAACTTGGAAATTTTTTTTACCCGTCGAAACTATGAAATCAATATTTTGTTAAACATAGGCTTCTACGGAATTGTTATTCAAATCGATAATTCATCTACTATGACACTCTAAAAATAGCTATCGAAAAGGGACGTAATATGGAAAACGATACTGAATCAAATACCTGGACCGATACATAGAGTATTGAAGCGCAAAGACGAGGATATTCGAAGTATTCAATTTCAGACATGCGCATTTTACCACCTATATATGGTACATTTTTATCTATTTCACAGTGGAATACTGAACGCCAGCTGCTGGTTCGAAATTGACATTACCGTAAAATAGATAATACTGCCTGTTTTGGCTAAACATGCTAAACCCTAACGTGTACAACTGTCTACTACAATACATTAAAACTGGTATGAATGGCGTAGCTAATCGACATCAGTAATTATATTCTTCAACTGAATCGGTGAATGGTGGTCAAAACAACCGAGATTAAGTTTTATGGGTGACTGCTTTGACTCTTCAGGTTATCAATTCAACTTTTAATTACTTCAAAGAAAATTCATAATTTAACTTTAAATTGAGTTATAGCTAATATAAGGAACGAAACTATAGTTGGTATCCTACCATAACTCTTTGAGTTTAAAGGGTTGACATTTAACAACGTTGGAGTTCGAAGGTGAATTGGATTCTGCAGGATGTGTATCTCCTTCTCAAAAAATGACGAGGAATATTTGGGTCGACATCTCATCGTTGTTCTAATCCCTAGGGTTGAGGTATAATCTGAGAGCAAAGTTGGACATAACTCTCAGGTAGAAGTTATGATTCTTGCGATATTACATCTCTACGAAGTATGCCAAAATGTTACAGGTTCGCATTAAACCAATGAAGAGCAAATAGGTTTTTGATGTGCCGGAAAGGTCGAACATTATCAGATAATTACCCAGTCTATGGAGGGTCAAAAATTATCAAATTTAATTCAGGTAGTTAGCTTGCTCAGACCCACTTAAAACAAGTATAAGTGCCGAGGAATCATACTGCATATAGGAATATCCATAGCGACCAAAGTGCAAATTTTTTTAGAATTTATTGAAATCTTGATTCGAAATTCCCTCAGAATTTCATTCTCTTGCGATTTTTTTTTTTTGACAATAATTTCTGATATTACTTACGAATTTATCCACGCCTCGCCAAAAATTTCTAATCTACTAGAATTTCGTGTACTCCTTTTGAAAAAGAATTTACACTCGTCAGAATATTTTTATCTGCAAAAAATGTCAAATAAATTGTTCATTTAAAAAACGTTGCGATGTAACGTATTTTTTTATTTTGGAGGGAATAAATAGGCTTTGAAACAAAAAAAAATAGTTCTCAGAAATCGAAAGGAGCATAAGCATAATTTGGCCTAAGTTGTTAGTACTGATCGGTATCAGACTGATGAGTGTTATTCAAAAATTAATTATATGAAACTCACCTCTATTTGAACAATACTTCATTATCAAAGTGGTATTAATAATAATATTACATATTATTAATAATATTATCTCAAAAGGAAACTGCCTTAAAATTTGCAATTTTTTTTATTTCTTGGATACCGTTCGAATTCAATTTAGCTTTTGTTTTTGTTTTTCGTTAGTCTGTTTTAATCTTTACACTTTAGCGTGCAGCAACTGGCCGATTACACACGGGCAGCTCCACTGCCTGCGTGGAATAGGCCGGTTACTGCACGCTGAAGTGTAAAATAATGTACGCCACTCGGGCGTAAATTTCGTTTTACACGCTTGTGATTACAAACCTCGCCTTCGGCTCGGTATGTAAACCTCACACGCGTGAAAAACGAAATGCACGCCCTTGAAGCGTAATATACTATTATCCCTCTAATAAACTGGAGCTAAAAATTCGATTCCAATTCTGTTCTTTAATGGACAAATAAAAGAAAAATGAGAGATAAATCATTCGTTCCTAATTTCTCTTCAATTTATCCCGAAATTGTTCTACATTTGTTCCTAATTGATCTCGATTAGTAAGGACGGATCAGAGAGAAATAAGGGATAAATTGAGGAGTAATGGAAGATAAACAAGGGTCTAATAAGTGACAATCACGGACTCATTGAGGTACAAATTGTTTAATCAAATAAGAGTCTATCACGAAACCAATAGTACAGAAATAATCGAAAAATTACAGACAAATAGCGCAAATATGATCTGTTGATACTTATTTTTCAAATTTGTTCTCAATAGGCTTGAATTGTGTCCTTTAACTATTTATTTCTTAAATGCCCATGTTCGTTCAAAAATTGGTTCAAAAAAGGCTAAACATTCAGTTTGTTAGTTATTCATCCCTCATTTGATTCCATATCTGTGATCGGTGATCTCTCCTTAAGGAACTTTAGATTCAAAGACACCTGCATTTTCAAATGAGAATATTCTCATTAGTTCACTAATGAACTTCCACATTTTACAGTAAATCTAGTTATGCTTAGAAATCCATTGTTACTCAGTTAAAAGGTAATTTTTTGTAAATTGAATTGCATCAATATTTGTTCGTAAATGAAAAAATATTTTCTAAAATTCATAACTCAGTTCTGGATATAAAAAAATTATTTTCGTAAGTATATCAAGACAGGAACTTCAAATTCATATCCCTCACTCTTTTTCTCGGATAGAACATTCTCAATGTTTTGATTATGTTTTTTTGAATTCACGTTGGGATGGAATTCTCAATTATATCCAAATATTATGCATAAATCCCAAAATGAATGACTCAATTTATCTAAGATGTTAAATTGCAGATTGAAATAAAAAAATTCCAATGTAATTTGTAATGTAAACTTTCAAAGCCAATTTGAATTTATTGTATTAAACCTTACTGATAATTTTCATGGGTTCATTGACTTTCAAGGAAAATAAAATTTCATTTATTTTCTGAAATATTTAGGTCCAATATTGCCGTTCTCTAATTTCCCTTGAAAATACTATGGGGTAGTTTAAAAGGTACAAATTCAAAATTTGGAGACTATGTCTTTACGCGTCCTGTCAATTTCAACAGTAATTAAGCCAAATCGATGCAAACTGAATGACCTGTCTGCTCAAGTCAATTATAAGTATTGATGATAATTAATAAAAAGTAAAAGATAATTCCATTTTTTCATTGTGGTCTCTCTTAGTGCGTCCCTGTCGAAATTAGATGGAAGTCAATCTCCATATCCCTGGTATTAAAAATGGAAACTATCCAGACCCGCGATTATTAGCGTCAATTGTATTAAAAGCAAGTCAGTATTATTTAGGAGTCTCTTTAGAGTAGATTGACATTATGAATGAATCGATATGCTTATGTGAAGCAGAATATCAAGATTTTGATTATATTTTATAGCATTGCGAATCTCGCTACACAATGACATGAATTGTTAAACGGACTGAAGATCAGCACCTGCTTTCCTCCTTTTACAATGAAAAAATGTTTAAATGGACTATCAACAGGTGAAGGTAATCCTACGTATGTAGTTATTGTCAATATCGAAAAAAGATAAGATAAGATAAGATATAAGAGTATGCAGAACAGATTCATGTATATAGATTACAATCCTTTATATAATAATGAATAATGAAAAAAAGTAAAAGATGATGTGATTTTCTTCATTACACATTCCCTCTATTAATGGCGCGCGGAAATTATCGCTGAAAGAACCTTGTGATTTTTGCCTTTATTAAGTAGATCAGTTTTTAAGACTTTGAAAATATTTACAGGTCATTCAATAATTGATGTTTATTTATAATAGAGAAAATTTTTCCTCTCATTCCACACAAGGATAGTTTTTAACATTTGATTCACGGATCAAAAATTGGTCACCAGAAATAACTCGATTTGTCAAACCTTACAATATCTAGATGGAGTTCCTATCGTACTTCAGGTGGAACTGAAGGAATTCTCAATCAAGGAGTTTAAAAAAAAATATGCATATCGAGTTGTTTTGTTCTTGACAGTTTTAAGGTTTAACTTGAATTTGGAGAAATTGTGGATTGAGACCACCTGTTGAGTAAGCTGTTCATTTTTCACACGTCAAATGCAACGATACCGTAACTCCAATATCGCATTCATAAAATAACTAAGTGAAGTGGGTTTATATATAATTCCTGCTGAAGCCCTCCCCCTCCTTCCACTTGCGAACTTATCCACGGGCAATCTCTAACTTGAAACATGTATATCCCCTTCGATGTCTGAACAGTGTTGACTGTTACTACTGATATGAAATGACAGCCCGCATATACGGGAAAAGCTTGGGTAAAATGGTTGACATTTCGTTTTGAATAGGAAAAACGCTGTTTTTATGAACTGTATGTACCTCTTTTCAAAGGATTTTTTAAATTTTACGCTAGAGAAAATTCCTGAACTATGTGTTTTTCTAAACGTGGATGAGTTCGATTTTTATAATCAAATTAATCTGGTATCCATACTTTTTTACATATTTATCACTCCGTAAACCTTTAAACGAAAAATGAAAGTGGTAATTAATTTTAAATAATTAATTTTAAAATGAAAAATTGTGACTGTTATGTTGGCTAAGAAGATAATTTCGTCAGGATTTTTTCAATAAATTGATTTTTTTTTTAATTAAAATGGCTCCGAGATTTCTCTTTTTTTTAAATAATCATTTTCCGCATTAACAGAAAGTCAATTTCAATTCAGAAACAACGACTTGACTCATCAATTCACTCAATTTTCTCAATCACTCAAAATTATTATTGAAGGAAAAAAATGAAAATTTCGCTTTCTAAAATGTTTTCAAGATGGCAGAATAATTGAGAAATTTAGATTATATCATAAAATTTTTGTTTTCTCCCGCAATTGACGCTTCAAATTTATTTACGTCAAACTTATTATCGGTTTAACTAATATTTCTACCTCACGAAGCCCGAAAAAACCACCACTAACCGTCGCGATGCTCTATCGACGTCAGTAGTCGGTACGGTACTGTTCGAGGTATAGTGGAACCAGGCGGTACATCCCCGGCTTCCGTGCGACGCCATTGACCGAACCCCGTTGGCCAATATGCCCGCGCGCCGCTTCCTCCCTCTCTCATCCGTTATCCATTATTTTCCGCTAGAATCGGGAGGTATAAATCTGCCGCGACGATAACGCTGTGTGATCAGTCGAGTCAGGGGAATTAATACACTGATGCACTTTGACTCCATGGCAGTCACGTGTTGCACATGTACAGTCTCCATTCCCTCGTCCCCTCCACTTCTCCACGCTCCCTTCTTTGTTGCTTTGGAGAACTTCCAAAAAAAGAATAATTGTCGAATTTAAGAAAACGGAAACAAGCAAGACAAGTGAATGTAGATTGGAGTACGTTGTTTTGTCCTCTGCAGCAAACTTCTCATTCTTTTTATTTCAATATTGATTTATTTTCATTTTGCTCGCTAATTTCGGAGGTGGAGACTTCTTCCCCTCCCTCCAATATCCAGATACAATCATTGTTCTATTGAAAGGAAGCCATTCAATAAATAAATTTTCGAGAGAAATTACATCACTTAATGTCCGTTTATTTAAGACTGCCCTTGAGGCGTTGACATTAACAAGTATGGTACGTTAATTACATTCAATTCCAAAATATATCAAAATATATGAAATGCTCTAAATTTTGCGATGAAATAAATGAACTTGAGGTATTCTAGCATAGTTTAAGTCATTTTTTAAATTTATAATCTAGACAAAGCTCTTTGTTTTTTAAAATAATGAAATGTTATAAAATGTCTAAATATGGCATCATTTGTTATAAAAAACACGATCGTACGTAGAATTTCCTAGGATAGTTGATATTTCGTTTGAATAGGAACAGCACTGCGGTTTTTATTACCTATATACACATTTTTGCAAAGGATATTCCCAATTTTACGATAGAAGCTATTTCAAAATGTATAAGAAATTCTAACTTCTACCATTAACTCTGAACGTCTCGTATACAATGGAATGTCCCAACAAAACATGACGTTTTTCTCAACTAATCGTATAACCCAGGCGCGAAG
>JAPYZM010007186.1:0-10156 GCA_030522845.1 Psyttalia concolor | reverse complement strand
CCCTGTCAATGAAGACAAGAGACAATATTAGTGAGGCAAAACCGTGGGACAGCTTAGATCAGCAAATTAGGGCTTGAACAGTCTTGACGACTCTTCGAGGGTGAGAGTACGATTGGGAGGAGAGCTAACCGGTCATCTTAGCTCTCCAGAAATTACTAACGCGTACTGAACCCATCAGTAAAAGTGCCGTGTATCTTAGATATTAGTTAGTAGTGAATTAAATATCTGTTATCTACTGGATAGGCGAGTGTTTATTAAAGCATCCGTACCCAAACCTTCCACACAATATCCCCAACGTGAATGAAACCCACGCGACGGTTAGCCGGTATTCAGGGTGTGACGGCCCTAGGAAAGAGACAAGGGAAAAACTTCCCATATGTGAATAGTCACAGGCACTATTCACATAGTTAGATCATCCAGGATTAATGCTGAGGATGGTCTAATCCGAAACGTCACATTCCTTTATAGCAATTTCTTCTGTTGAAGCTGTCTAAAAAATTGTTGACTTCAAATTTGCTGACTATTTTATTAATTTTATTTTATCAAAACCGAAGTTATTTTTCTTAATGAAAGATTGTTTAGGAGAAATACGCGGAAAACCTCTGGAACCTACAATAGCTATTATATTTATTGGATCCTCAGTGCATTTTGACAATTAGTTAATGTTTTCATTTAACCGCAATATTAATTATTTTTTATTATTGCAGAAGCATTTAGACCTCCGATGTTTAGAATGGGCAAGGATAAGGACGGTTTCAGCATTGGAAAATACAATAACTTCCAAGAAGTGTTTGGGGATAATGGAAGACTGTGGTGTCTACCAGTTTTTACTAGGTGAGTTGCATAAATCATTATTTTTATTTTATATTCAATTATAATGATAAATTTAATCAGTAGTGAAGTTGTAAAATGGGATCAATTAATTCCAAGACTTTTTAAATATTATTTTCCATATCTCGTGCATAAAAAAGAGTCAGCAGAGTTTGATCTTTCTATATCACACATTGGGACAATTATTAAATACAGCCGTTGAACATAAATTGATTATGTATTCTCTTGCCTTTCATTCTAATTTCGTTTAAAAAAATTCTTTATGCCATAGGTGCCCGTAATCACGTGATTCTAACCTCGCTTCGCTTGGTTAAATCGCGGATTACGGGCACAATGACATAAAATATTGTATGGAACTTGTGCGTAATATACTATTATTACCAATTCCCAGTTATTTGGATTTCCGAAAAATAAAAAAATGATTTGTAAGTAAAAATTTCCTATTTCCCAACTTCACTCTCGCAACTAAAAATGCGAATGAAAAATATAATCATCGATAGGAGAATGGATTTTGAGCCAACTGCACAATACCAATCCTCATAACAACAAGTCTAGAAACAATCATTGAATCGCATATGAAATTATAAATAATTAAAAAAAATCAATTTACGTGTTGTCTGCACTCACAGAGATAAAGAGCATTCAAGTAATTTGTACACTGATACCACTGCTATGTGACACTATTATTTACACTGATTTTTTTGTAATTGCCATGCATTTGTCAGATGTTCTTGTCGATCGAATGCTTAATTGATTGGATGTCCATTGATTCAAAGTATCTGTTGTTGCATTACAATTTTCTACAAGAGTCTTTATTGAAACGAGAGCATGAGTCAAATTTAAGAGAGAATCTAGTCCAATTGAATTTAGAGACGATAAGGGGATGATCATAGGAGTAGGTGATAATTTTCAATTTAAATAACAAATTGATGAAGTTGAAATATTTGAGAATTAAAAAAAAACCACTGAGGGGGGATACCAACCGACTGTTTTAGTCTTGGGGACGGAGTGATCTATCCAGTGCGATCCCAGCATCAGAGTGGGCTCAATACGTACAACTCCATGGGCAGTACTCAAAACAGGTCAGCATCTTAGGATTTCTACAAAATCCAAGGGTCGTTTGTTCAAATATTTTCATTAAATCTGCCCTCGTTATTATGGAAACAAAATCATAAAAAACTAATCAACGTAATGTGATTTTTTTTACGTTCCATAATATCGATTTACTCTTGCATGTGCATGTTCAATCGCTAGCTATGTGATTTCATTAATCTATCCTCCTTGCATTTTCATTCAAATTATTTTTCTGCCAATGCTTCACTCAGTCATTGCACGCGACAGTTATGAAAAAAATTTTGTCGACGTGTGGGGAACCTTATTTTATTTTCTGAGTGATTCTTTTTAGGAGGAAGGGTAGGAACTGATGCTGAAAAATTGATTAAAACAGGTTTTTGGTGGGCAAATTATGCACAGATTATTTTTATTTGAAAATCCTGAAGATTTCATATTTTTTATATTGTTTATTACAAAAAAATACAATGAAAAATTTAATAAATTGCTTATATCAAAGCCTACAAGAAATCTCAGAAAATTAAATTTATTGTCTGTTGAAAAAAACTACGAGAGTTCTACAAACTAGGAATTGATAATCCATGGAATTAATAACTTTTTGTTGCGCCGTATAAAACTCTGGATTTTTTAAAATTCTATATTAATTTTTTCATTATTTTTACTTACGGCCGTGATGTACTCCCAACCGAACGTTATTTAGATGGTCTTTGTTTTGATTTTTTTATCTGCTATTTGAAAACTCATTTTTTATAACAGATAGATCTCCAACAATGATAAGTGTATATTTTAAAAAAAACTAGAGAAAATTAGGAATATTTATAAAGAGCATTTTGGAAATATATGAGTAGATAGTAAAATTAAAAAATGAGTAATCACCAACGGACACTGAAATGCGAAATCTTCCAATCCTCTGTACATATTAATTAATTTTAAAGAGGCTCTTTGAAAAAAATTTAGAAAATTTGTTGCATTTTTTAACCTTGTGTTTATGCCGGAATAAGGTGCACTGGCGATAAAAAATTTAATGAACAATTGGGATGCTAATCAGCTGTCACTTCACGTGGTCCGGGTTCTCAATTGTTCCCCCCAGTTATTTAACATGTTTTATTTTACCCTCTCCTCTCTTATTTCTCAATATTTGTCAAAAACGCTCTATGAAAATCCCAATTTTCTCTAGTGTTTTTTCAAATCGATATATTGATAACCCTTGGGATATATAATCCACTGGTTATAAAAAATGAGTTTTCAAATGGACACCTGTGTACATAAATAATTCAAAACAAAACAATTTAGATAACGTTCGTTTGGGGGTGCGCCCGGGCCTTCAGTTTAACATGAAAATATATCAAAATGAGTCTGGAAGATATAATCCACTCGTACAAAATGAGTTTCCAAATAGACGCATGTACATCAATAATTCAAAACAAAACAATTTAGATTTTTTGTCACTCAGTCCGTGAAACACCGCCTACAGACATCGTGACAAAAAATATTGTTTGACACACGACTGTGAAGAACTTTTCTGCCTCATATGATTAGCCTCATATGATTACAGAACTCGCCTTCGGCTCGTCCTGTAACCTCATATTCGCCAGAAAAGTTCTTCACGGCCTAGTGTCAAAATGTACTATTTCGGTTGGGGATGCGCCCGGGCCTCGGGTTTAACATGAAAATATTTCATTTGAAATACCTGCCGAAAAAGTTCACTTTTCGGTACGGTTTTTCGTACGTAAAGTGGTACTTTTCCGCAAAGTGTGCGTAAAAGTCAGAGGTCGTGCGTAAAACTTCGCTTTACACATGACCTTGACGTTTCCGCATTGCGCACACCAAAAAAACCACTTTGTCCTCCAAACCTCCCCTCGAAACGAACTTTGGCAGGTATTGCAAAAAATTAGGTGTGCAACCCGTGCGAAAAAGTGCCACTTTACGCACTAGTTGCACAATATACTATTTATCAAACGGAAAAGCCACAAGAGCCTCTGAACTTCCTCCTCCCTCTCCCAAACATGTCAATATTCTTTTCATAACTGTCAATTCACCTCTCCAGACCCCCGATAAAAATAAAAAAAAAAAACAAAAAAAATAGTCAGAGATTTTGTCAATCCGACCATTCAAACGAGCACTGAAACGATCGCAATCCTTGGAAAACTCCCGCAGTTCCAGTGTACGATAACTCGGTCATCAAAATCATCACAAGTAGAAATCATCATCATCAGCCTTATCATCGTCGAAGAGAATGAGAACCTCTCCCAACAAGACTATTAGAACGAGAAATTGGATTAGTTGTCATGAATTAGTTGGATGCATGAGATACAATAAATTGACAATTGTCAATCGATATTACCTAAAGCACACGAGTCGTTACTCATGGAGAGGTATTGTGCATCTGGTTACTTACTTTGTGGATAGAGTACAACCCATTATGATTCGTAAGAGGTAGTCATGATCCACTTCAATTGTGATGACATTGAGTTATGAAAATTAGAAGACGAACAATTGGGATTCGGGTTTACAGTTTTGGCGATGGAATAACATTTCCGGAGAGGCTCTGCGACGAGGACACCCACACACTTCTGGGTGATAACAGGACTTGAATTTATTGTCGACGATGAGCTACTTAATTATTGCCTCAGGTATTTTATCGATTATTCTGGTTGCTTTGTCAAAGGAATTCCTCTGTTCGACGACAAACATTTAGTTTTTGCTCGGGGATTTTCTGAAATTCGTTGTTTTTCTAGTTTTGATATGGCGTCGAAAAATTTTTGAGGAGAATGGAGCGAATTCTATCGGGATTTATTGAAAATTCTATTGTATTAGCAAAAAATTAGTTGTTTTTTTACATATATATATAATTTTTTTTACATTTTCTGTGAGAATTCCAAGACATTCATTTTTTCTTCTTTCGTTTCGAGAAATTTAACGAAATTGCGGCGACTAATTTTTACAGAATATCTTTCAATACGATATGTTGTGAAAATGTCAAATACTAGGATTTTTTCTGTAGAACATTTGGCACTCAAAATTGTTATTAAAAAAAATCGGAATATGCTCTGGAATTATTCAAAAATTGATGGAAATTTAATCGGATTCTGTACAGAATTCGTTGGATTTTTCTATCATTTTTGTTTTGTTTCTGATATATTTATTCATACATTTGATAATAGACCAAAATTACTCAATTTCTTTCATATATACTTATTTTGGGAATAGACAAATGTAGAGAGGAATGGAAATTCTATTGATAGTGAAGAGATGACCGAAAATTGACGACTCGACTCCATTTTCGTTAATTTAGTTTTATTTTTCCATTAATTAAATGTGTGGAAAACATGAATGAGTTTTCTATTGGAATTGATTCTTCCGTTCAAGTGATTTGTGTTTACTGAAATTCAATGGAGAGAAAAATAATAACCGATTCATTTTTGAGGGGAGTTTCCGTGGAGGAACAAGAAATACCCTTTAAAATGTATTTCGCAAAATTATTTATCACTCTATGTAATTTTTACGACGGTTTCTACTGAAAATGATCAAATGCAAAAAATCAACTGATACTAATTTTTCTCGTAAAGAGAAAGGACGACAAACTGGAGTCAAAAAAATAGGAATTTTTCTATAGGAGGACCTAGAGAATAAAAAGTTATTTAAATAAAAATGACAGAATAATCAGAATAGAAGCACTTAACCAACTTAGATATTTTTTAACATTACAAACGAGTGCAATTCCAATTGAATTCTAACAGAATGCCGATCCTTCTCATGGGAACCCTAACCAATTTTTTTTAAAAAAAAAAACTTTATAAAAATAAAAGAAAATCATCCAAGGTCGACAATTCTGCACTATTATCCGTATAAAATCGTTGTCATTCCCTCATATATCAAAACAATCTCCAGAAAAGTGCAATAAATAGTTTCTGGGACCGACGTCTCTTCAAATTCATCGCATTTACATATTGTTATTGAAACTTACTCATTTTTCCAAGAATATCTGCAAAAAAACTTAATTTCCAAGTTGATGAGTATCAATTACTACTCTTATTTATCGGGGCTTATTAAGACTTTGCTTTCCAAGCGAGACAATAAAACTAGAACAAAATAATCAGTGACGAACTGCCGAGCGTGAGTGAAACAATCGGAGAGTTCTAGAAGCTGATAGATAGAGATTGAAATGAACATAACATGGAACTGCGAGGTAAACTGGGAAATTTTGGCATTTTTAAAAATGCTTACCATTAGGAAACAAATTTATCACTAAAGTTGCGCATAAACTCAACATAAAAAAAAATATTTAATGACAAAAGTGTCCATTTTACCCCACTGGTCCATGAATAAATAATCGTTGAAAATATTGTAAACATTCCTTATTTAGTTCATAAATGGCTTGTAAATAATGAAATTGAATAAATTTAATGACACATCTGATGTAATTACATCTAATCATGACTTATTATAGTTTTCAGAGATATTGTACTTACGTCATTGAAAGATACGGAGAATATATGATGTAATGGAGAACTTAATTTACTAAACAATTCGTGATAAATATTTTCCGGTTTTTATTCTCCCTATTTGCAGAGCTTTATTTATTTTTTCGCTTTTGCTATCGATAATCAAAATTTTGTGAAATAAAACAAGCATGGAGGATAATCGGCTAAACAAGCTTCGATATCATGAACAGGAATTATTAATGTAGTTCTAATTACTCTTGAATTTATCATTTATTTCTGGGCATAGGTCCCCACTCGATGATATGAGTTTGGTAGCAGAGGCAACGATTCTTGCACTTGGTGCTGGGTAAAATATTTATTTTAGACGGTTTTTTCTTAATTCAGTTTGCATGACAGCTTATGAATACGTGATAACGCTTGCTTAAAATTTATGGGGGACTTCTGTATTTTCATTTTGTGAACTTGTCCTCTTATGCATGAAGAAATTTAATAGGTTCTGGAACTTCTGCCGGGGATTTTCATCCGACATTTCTGGTGGTGCTTACCGAATTCTTTCGTTGGCAGTCAATGAATGTTTGATCAGCTGAAAAAAAAAAATTCACAAGCTCCACTAGATCATTCCTTGTCTTATTAAAAATTAGATGGAGTTTGTAATAATTTCTTGAAGACCCTGCGAATTTTTTTTGTAATTCTTTTGTCCACGAAAGATGGAAAAAAAAACTACATTCAGGATGAAACTTCTCAGCCCAAGTATTGGAACATTCTATTCAATTTTTTCATACAAATTCAATTGACATTTTAGCACGGCCGTACTAGGTCCAACAGCCAGCGAGCCCCTGGTGAACCAGACCGAGACAGTGTAACTCATTTCGCCCTCGATATTTTGTACAATACTTGAACAAAAATTTTATCATTCATTATAAGTAAGTGGAGTGTGCAGTGGTCGGACTCGATGTCACCAAGTTTTCTCATGGTTTTACTGATAATTGTAAAATTTTTTACTGCCATGTTGCGATAGGTTTTCAATTATTAACGGCAAAGTAACTTCAGCACAGGGATTTTTTTTCAAACTAATTCGACGAGGTTCCAACGAGAACTTGCCATTTATTTTTACGTGTTGTCAGTGGTTTGAGATTTTTGGATAACGAGAACAATACGAATTCAATGTGATGATTCTTTAATAGGTTTAGAGATTATTATGTTTGTGGGATGATTCTCGATGACAATATTCGTGGGCTGTCTCCCCACAAATCATGATTTGTTTGAATCACAGAGTGAAGTCAAGTATTGCAGTTTTTAAAAAATTGAGTTACAGTTTTTTCGCGAATTCCAATTGGATTTTTTAGCATTTGAAGACATGACATGTGCGCGTGGAGTATTGAAGAATTTCTACTTGTGAAATCAATATGGAAATTGTATAGAATTAATTAAAAATGGAACTATTATTATTAGACAATGTTGCAATTATTGACCTCTTCCTCCATCTGTCAGTGTACATCATGGAAATCACTGGCACTTCCCTGAATAGGGAGAAATACTCATCACTGTACTACCGAAGATTCTTTTAGATAATATTTTGTTAGAAAAGTATTTGGTAAATGTCTAGTATAGGTCCGCCTGACTAAATTTCCTGAAACTTGGTAAAAATGTAGGTTTCCGTGCCTCAACATTGAATCTGAAAACTGTTCTTGGGAGCAATGATTGTGTAGGTTTATACCGATCCCGAATGTTGGCATTGTCCCCCCTCACCAAATTGACTACTTGGTCTCTTTGACAGTCTGATCCACACGTGAAGATTTAATTCTTTACAAATAATTTGCCTACAGAAGTGGTTATGTGGGTTGACTGTTCGACAAACCATTGTTGCTCAATTTTGACATCATCTTTGTGTTGTCCCTTGTCTGCTTTTGTTCAACATGTGTTGTCTTTGGGACCAGACACCACCACGTCCACCCCCTTCGTTTCGGGTCATGCAGAGTGGTTAGGCATGTACTTTTTGATTTCGCAACAATCAACCTGGCTTTTCTCAACAAATTGAGGTTCAGAATAAACATTGGAGCCACGGAGACTTGATATCTAACCAAGGTTCACTTTCAAAGTCGAGAGGCGATCCATCCAAGACATTCACCGAATATTCCCAAACCACTGTAAGTTTCACCGAAAAATGTATTCCTAAAAAGAAATTTTGTTCTGGATTATTAATAGATATGCTCCATTTTCAAAAGAATGTATTATTATAGATATTTATTTACCAGATAGTATAGCCTTTAGTGGCCTTTTACAAACCCTTCCCAATTATATATCTATAAATATAAATCTCTCCATAAATATGTGCCTATTTCACCTTTTCTGAGTAATCAGGAGTAGAAGGGTTCTCGACCCTGTATCTTACAAAGGTGGCTGTTTATATAATTATTTGCAGTGAGTTAGCACCTAATAACCTTTTAGGCTCGGTTATTACACTCCTAACTTATATCCTAGATCACAATTATATCCAGCCTCTCGCTGCGGTCGTGGGATCTCCAAGCTGTCTCTCACGTGTCCTCCTCTCTGGTCAGCTTCTCAAAAGCCGAAATGTAGCCACACAGCTCCTTTTGTGGTCTGCCTTTCAAGGTGTCTATCAGTCCTTGCACTAGGCCCTTTTTCTCGTAGCTTGCCACCCAAGTTTTGACCGGCCTGACCCATCTGTCATCTATTCTTTGATGTGCCACTGGGAAGAATGTATTATTATTATTTGAGCATCTTAAGCGAAGATTTACACTGCTGATTAATTGAGTGCTATCACGTCAAAAAGGAAACAAATAAAAATAGACAACACACAGTATGAAGAGTTTTTTATTTTAATTCCAATCAAAATGACGTTGAACACATTAATCCATATAAAACTCTAAAGAGAATATCCAAAATTACTAATCCACTTTAACCCCTCAACAGTCTTCGTCGCAGGCTTATACTCCAACCCGATGTGTCCAGTGTATCCGAGTTGTTCAAGAAGTGAAAAAATGTATTTGTAATTCAATTCCCCTGGCGTATCCGGCTCGTTTCTGTCGGGTACTTGAGCTACCTGGACATGACCTATAAAAGTTAACAATACACACGTAAATTTCATCCCTTGTAGCAAGCAAGAGAATTACACGTTTGTCAGTAACAAATTACCCAAGTGATCGAAGTTCTCAACGATCATATTTGTGATATTCCCCTTCAGATGTTGCAAATGAAAAATGTCGAACATGATTTTTAGGTGGGGACTGTTGAGCTTCTTGACCACAGCGAGACCTGAGTAACATGTAAAAATATAAAAACAAGGTAAAAGTGTAGAAGACCCAATCGGCTATATTTGGCGGCTTTAAATGAATAAAATATATAAAACCATCGACCGACGGTAGTGGCCGTGCGGTTAGAGTGCTAGACTGGCATGCCGATGACCCAGGTTCCCTTCCCGTCACCGGCAGTCGAAATTTGTAAAAATTTCTAGCACTCTGATCTCACGATTCACTGCCGAGCGGTAGTCTCGTAAAAGGGACGACTGTACCTGGTCAAGGTTTTCCTCGCAGGGTGAGGATTTCCCTTGGTCCTTGGCGAATGCGGTACAGCGGGTCGGGGGGTGGGAAGGGTAAATACGTAAAAGCCTGAAAGGGTATACGTGGGGAAACAGGAAATATATAAAACCATGGAAGAGACGCATTGGGTCTAGTGGTTAGCATGCTCCCCTCAAGAACAAAGCGTCCCGAAGTGCGGGGTTTCGAATCCCGGCGGTGGAAAGATTTTTCATCGTCGGAAATCAAAACTCAGCCTGTGGAGTCTCTAGT
>JAPYZM010007185.1:0-10527 GCA_030522845.1 Psyttalia concolor | reverse complement strand
TGTCGAAAAAGCACTTTTTAGTCACTCGACGCGAAGCGGAGAGTGATTGAAAAGTTACTTTTCCGACACAGCGTGATGAAATAGTATATTTCGTAACAATTAAAAAAAATGGTTTTTGGCGAGTGGAAAGTTTATATCACGAGGCGAAGACGAGAGATATAATGCCACGAGTCAAAAGCCACTTTTGCACGAGTTACGAACTAGTATATTTCGTAACAAGTGAAAAAAAATGAACTCGTGGGATTATATCACTCGCCAAAAACCACTTTTTTCACGAGTTACGAACATAATTTTTCATCTCAATGTGTCGAAAAAGTACTTTTCCGACACAGCGTGATGAAAAAGTGCTTTTCAGTCACTCTCCGCTGCACGTCGTTGACTCGTGGGATTATATCACTCGCCTTCGGCTCGTGATATAAACCTCCTACTCACCAAAAACCATTTTTTTTCACTTGTTACGAAATATACTATTTCGACATATTGAGAGGAAAAGTGAATTAATAGTATATTTTGTAACAAGTGAAAAAAAATGTTTTTTGGCGAGTGGGAAGTTTATATCACGAGCCGACGGCAAGTGATATAATCCCACGAGTCAAAAACCACTTTTTTTACGTGTAACGAACAATATTTTTCATCTTAATGTATCGAAAAAGCACTTGTCTGAACTGAAAAGTTATTTTTTCGACACAGCGTGATGAAAAGAAATTTTAATCCTTTATGACCATCCATCCGTCTAGTTTCAACAGTTTGGAATTAAGTAGACGGAATGCGTTCCATACTTTTATGGTAGGACAGGGTGATTAAAGGATAACTGAAGAAAAAATTCAGATTAAAAAAAATTTTGAAAAAACCTAACACCCGCGTATAATAGTTCGTAATCTCGAAATCACTGTGAGTAATTCCTAGAGAAATAATTATGAAATCATAAGCAACCTAATTTCGGACTTCCGTGCATGATTTCTGCAACTCGGAAATTAGGTCTGCTGACGATTTGATAATTATTTCACGTGTGATCAGAGTCGGCGATTTGTAGGTGATAAATTATTACACTGGGCCGCCAAATTAGGCCGAGGCGTCGATTTTTTTCTAAGGTTGGAAAATGTGAAACTAAAGATGATGATCGCTATCAATTGAGATGTGTCATGCGAAGTAACTGGACGAATTACTCGTGGGTTTATTGAAGCAAATTTCACATTGAAAATGTACAAGTGGAATCGGATGCTCTTTGTACACTGTAATGACGTCAACCTGTGGATTGCCTGAATTTTCCAACCACCCCGTGTCTAGACATTTGGAGATGAAGCAATCACGGAAATTACCATATCAAGCTTGATATGTGATTACACTCGTTAGAATGTAATGCCGTCTAAAAACGGTCCATCTAAAGAAGATATTACTGTCAATGGCTGGAAATTTCAGTCGTTGGAAAACATTTTATATACGCAGTTGCGGAAAATATTATAACAACAATTCTAAATATTCCGTGAATTTTATCTTAAAACTTTTATTAATCTTTGACTGTCTCCATTGAAATATTGAAATAAAAATATCCGATGGAGAAATAAATAGACTTCTATTTTTCTATACAACTTACTTTGTTCAGGTGTTTCCAATAGAATTTCCGCTGAAATTTTTCAAGTTTTTTCATCATATTTCTTATTTTCCTCCCGTAATTAAGAAACCGCTGATCTGAATGTAGTCATACACACGGGAGTAAAATGTACGCAGGAGAGGGCTCAATCAATCTCAATCATATAATGATTGTTTCCTCGTCGACTGACTCATGATTCGAATTGACACCTCAAAATTGCGTCAATCGCATTTACAACTACGACTGAGTATTAATCAGGGAATTATTTTTGGATTCAACCGTTTGGAAGTGCATCGAGGAAAAATAAAAATTGTTGATAAATTCATGAACATACGAATTCATTAAGAAAAATAGTTCGCATTCTCGGAAATTATCGTCGGTCTCTCGGAGTCGACTGATGAATAACCGAATGAATCAATTAACAGAGGAAACTCTTTATTTATTTTTCCGCGTGGTAATCGCTCTTTTTTTGTTACGAAAGTCTACGAAATAATAAGAATAGTTTCCCTTCATTACTATTTTTTAAAATTGTTTTTACATTTGAGAGTGGTCGAGTGCTTTGCCCTCTTTGCCTCGTTAAAATGTTTCAATAGATTTTTATATGCAATTATTTAATTGAGAGGCTTGATTCTATTAACATTTAAAAATACTGGAAACTTGATTCTCTCAGTTGGCGCTGGGAATCCTAGAATCAGAAATATTTATGTATGATTTATTGATTGTCGTGCCCGATGATATTTTCACTCTACGGATATTCAAATGTTACTTGAACAATCGCCTGACAGGTAATCTGTATACAGTCACTATCATTAATAGTGATTATTCTGTCGTAATGCCTTGATTAGAGCGGCCGTAGTCGGTGTCGAAGGAAAACGTTCCTGTTCAGATGGAGATAGAGAAAAAACTAGATATCATGACGCGGGGATACGCATCGGATCTTCATGAATGAAGTTGTGCAAGAGGATGGGAATTGCGCGATTCATGCGGACGTTTGTTTTTCATTAACTTATACAATGAGATCTCAATGGAGGACGAATATTACAGTAACTATACTCTATATCAGGGCTCGGCAAACTCTGCGGATACGGAGCAACCTCATAAAACTCAATTAGGAAATTTAAAAATTTAATGGCCCTCCCAATTATCAGGGCACTAGTAAGAGTCTAGTACGATGAGGAGTGGGGGTAACAGAGGCAGACTAGTGGGGAGCACGTAGAGCGCCCTACGTAGTCAATGTTAAAAATAATAATCCTAATAAATTAAATAATAATTAAATAATAATAAAGAAATTAAATTTGGTTTTTCATTTTTAACATTGATCAGTTGGCGCACTCTTTGTTCTAGGCTCCCCACTATCTGACTCTGCTACCCCCACTCCGCATCGTACTCGTGCCCTGCTCTATATGCATCTAAAAAACATTCCGTCAGGGCAATATCTCAAATTTTTACTTTTTTAAAAATTGCCTGTGACTTGTTCACTTTGTTAATATTTCAATATAGGTATCAATAAAATAATCTCATCTAATTTATTTCCAAATAATGACTGTTGGGCCCAAGAATTGTTCATCATTTTTGTCAATAAATAAATTCAATGGGAAACTCGTATTTTTAACTAATAATTGCGTTGGGCGCAAGAATTATTCTTTGAAATCTTGTTTATTTTTGCTTTCGAATGGAAGCTTTATAATCAGTGACATATAAGTTTTTGATTTTTCATGTTATATCAACTGTAATGCAACGAGTCTGGAAATGCAATTTTTGGATCGTGTCCGCACGTATGCACCTATGTATGTGTGTATGTATGAAAGTTTTGGTAAAGTGTTACTTTACCACCCTCAAAAAATTTATGTTTCCTTTGAAAACTGAAGTGTGGTTGTTGTTATTTAGTATGTATGATGGAGGAAATGTAATTTTTAACGTCGGAAACTAGTTGCTTTTAATGATTTGAACATATCAAGACATAAAGATTTGAAATTCATTAGGCTTGGGTAGATGTACGGAACCTGTCCTACTCCTTCCCTACTGAAGGTATAAAATTAAATTAATAATTCACAAATGATGAAATTACACAAATCAACGTGCGGGAAAGGTATAGCAAACCTTTCCAGCACTTAGCGTTACCCAGGGTTCGCGTCCGGAACGCGGCTGGAATGAAGCCCAAAAGGTGTACCATGGTGCACAAAGGTGGTCATCTCCCATCACCATAACTTTTCACCTAACTTTAGGTACTAAGTGGTGAATTAATTCAGATTTTCAAAGGAGTTTGTAGGAATACTCAAAATAATTATTTTGAGGGGGGTATTGTATCCCTTTACCAAAGTTTTTCTTCGATTTTCGTCGATTGCTCGGCAATGAATCGATCGAATTGAATGTTTTTTTTTCCAAAAGTAGGTATTATTGGGCCCTAACCATAACCGCTGATTAAAGTCCAATTCATGGATAGATTTTTTTCATTTTTTACCTTTTTACGATAGCTAAAAAAACCTGCGAAATAAATTAAATGACGGGTGAAAAAAATTGTTTCTATACCCCCTTGACCAACTCGTTCAAGAAGGTGATAGTAATAATTGTTATTCAATGTTTCTGAAAATTTGTTTTTTTTTTCTTTTTTTGTCAATTTTATTGGTGTCTTTGTAGATGGGGCTTCAGATGGATTTAATAATAGATTAAAATGTTCCTTAGATACCAAAAAGTTTAAGTTGACAGTTGAATATGATAACTGCCTTCATTAATTTGCGTTTAATGATGAAATTTGGAAAGTTTGGAGTTTTGATCAATGCATTTTTGACGACTTCTTCAAATGTGATGATTTAAATCGATTTAGCTGTGCATAAATACAATATTGTTAATGAAATTCACTGGAAATTTCAGTGTTTGTGAAATATGCGATAGAGATAATAATATATGAACTAACAATTCAGAAGCATTCGGAAGCATATTGCTAATTTATTAACAAAGAAAAGGATAGTATATCCGATGCCAGAGCCACTTCTCACTTGTTCCCTTGATGTAGAGTCTAAACTCACACCAAACTGAAGAAAATAGATTGACGAGAAAAGTTTCTCGCTAATTGAATGAGTCGGGATATTTCGGAATTTCATCCAACATGTATGAGACGGCTGTCGGTTGTGCACATTCGCACGTTCATCATTTATACCCGACGAATACACCGCCTCTATATGTTCGAATAATATCCTAGGTATTTCGAAAATACAATTTTGTTCCTACACGTGAGACGCATCTGTAACCGCCAGCACCAGTTGATGCTGGGATGACCTCCTCGGTCTCATTTGCAACCTTTGCGAGTACATACTCGGTAAGATGAAATTTTTATTTTAAGAATATTTCCATGCAGAATTGCAGAAATATACATACGTTATATCCGAGAGAAATGTCCAGTTTTGAAAAAAAAAAAAAAATACTTGAATACCCTGCGCGTTCTCTTTCAGCTCAGCATACCTAGCAATTTTGATAAAATTTGTATGCTCCATATTTTTATGTTAAAAAAATGTAAAAATACAATTAGAAAATAATACTAATAACATTTATTTGTATGCAAAACCGGAAACCAACGAAATTCGATGCCACTTTAGATCGTAATAGTATTCCCCCTGAAAATTCACTTATTTTGTTTCCAAACCTTGACGAAAGCCGAAATATACTATTTTGCAATACCTGCCCTAAAAGTTACTTTTCGGTACCGGTTTTCGTGCGGAAAGTGGTACTTTTCCGCACAGTGCGCGTAAAAGTCGGAAATCGTGCCGAAAGTGAAACTCGTGCGTAAAGCTTCGCTTTACGCACTCGGATTTCCCTTTACACACGATCTTGACTTTTCCGCACTCCGCATACAAAAAACCACTTTGCCTTCAAACCTCCCCTCAAAGCGAATTTTGGCAGGTATTGCAAAAAATTAGGTGTGCAACACGTGCGTATCGCCTTTTTCGCCTCGCGTGCTCGCCTACACTCGTGCGAAAAAGTGCTACTTTACGCACTACTTGCACAATATACTATTTCATCACGCTGTGTCGGAAAATATTGTTCGTAACACGTGAAAATAGTATATTTCGTAACAAGTGAAAAAAACTGGTTTTTGGCGAGTGATATAATCCCACGAGGCAAAAACCACTTTTTTCACGTGTTACGAACAATATTTTTCATCTCAATCGGTCGAAAAAGCACTTTTTAGTTACTCGACGCGAAGCGGAGAGTGACTGAAAAGTCACTTTTCCGACACAGCGTGATGGAATATACTATTTTCTGCCCTCCGGCCGTAAAGCGTCAACTTTCGGGCTGCTGCGCTAAACGAAGTTGCCACTTTCCGGCTCCGTCGAGCAGAAAAATAGTATACACACCTGGGCCAGTAAATAAGAAAGCCTCAGATCACATGTTTGTTGACCTCGGTTCGCCTCGGCGACCATTACATGTGATCTGAGACATTCCTTACTTTACCGGCCTAGGTATGTAATCTACTATTTCTGGCGTCTTAAATGCCTCGTTGGTTTCATAAACACTGCGACCGGTTCGAAAACTTATCAGTTACGAGAATATCAAATCGCGGTTGGGAGGGAATCAAAGGAAATACAATCTAAAAATAGCAGTCATTTAAATCATTCGTCATAATAAAAACAATATCCACTTTATGCTTTCCTCCAGAGTTCGCATGTATTGAGATTTTTTACGTAATCATGTACTTAATTACACGAATATTAACGAGTCAGTATAGACTAGAATTTCCAGGACTGGCTTTGGAGGAAAAAATACCTGGAAATGATGATTAATTTCCTCCCAAACGGAATTTATGGCTCAGTATGAGGAATCCCAAAAATAATAATCAATTGAATTCATTACTGAATTATTCAATTATCAATGTACCAGTAATTGACCCCCGAAAGGCTAGATAATTTCCAAGGCGGTAAGTATAAAAATATTTCATTAGAAATCCTAGCCAATTCGTTAACAAATTCTAATGTACTTCTATACATCTTATTTTTTTTTAATTATATTTATTTTTTACTCAGTTCATTAATTTTTTTCTAATTTGTCTCCCATCAGTCAGTCAATTTACTTGGCAATAAGAAATTATTTTTCTCAGTGTCTAGTGCCCTCCGGGCGACACTTTAACACAAAAACGAGTGAAATAAGGGATTTCCCAAATGATCTAGTTATGTCACACGTTGGTCCGTCATAATCACTGACTCACTCATTCACTCATCCACGAGAACCCCGTCCTAACGCAACATCACGCAATCCATACAATAAGCGACGGGGAACTCTACGCAAGTGTTCGGGAGATCCCGTTTCGTTTGACATCACAAGAATCTCTCCAGGATGAAGGCCGTAGCTACCAATTCCTCGAATTCTTATTATTCAAAGAGAATTGAGAATAAAATTTTGCTTGACAATTGAGCTTTTGTGGGATTTTTAAAAAATAATAAAATACGAAAATCAAATGGAAAATTTTAGTTACGTATTTTTTTAATACAAACAAATAATAAAAAACGGAAAAGATCCAGTCAATTAACGAAACGTCAAACTTATGACGTCCAGTTCAATCGTTCATAACTCAGTCGTTTTGAATATTTTTCAGAATAAAAAAATAGAATAAATTGGAAACCTCACAAAAATCAAATGTTTAAGCATTGCATTCTCGACATCCGTTGGCAGGATTATTTGCGCCGATCAATAAAGAAATAAACCTATCACTGATAGCAATATTGATTTCTCGTTTCAACCAGAATGACGAGTTTACTGCCTTTCAACTGAGATTTCTTCCACAACGGTAAAAGCTTTTGAAATGAAATAATGCAAGTAATAATAGTAATTCCTCTCCACAGTTTCCAAGAATCATTCCAAGTGTTCTCCATCTCGTCCAGGTACACCAGTATATCTATATACCCATCATAAAAATGTAAGAGGCGCAAAAAGGGAGACAGAGGAATAAACATGAAGAGGATGGAAAGGAGATATGAAATATTGAGAGAAATCTGAGAGTTGGGTGTCTGGAGTGAAAAAAGACGGAGTTGAGAAAGAGTGGCGCAGGTAAGAAAAGCAGCATGCTTCTTCCCTTCCAGGGGGCAAAGTGAATAGGAAAGTAAGAATAGAGTTGCCTCTTTGTGCAATATTCAATGGCAAGTATATAAAGGATAGGCCGGTATCGCGCTGTGAAAGGTGTAGCTATTGAGTTGCAGACGTGTGCGGTCAGCATTCGCGTTAAAAAGAAGCTGAGGAAACACGTGCAACAGATTTGAAATCCTCCAGCGAGCTCAGTCTTCAAACGAATACCAGACGGTTAGCATCATCGCCTCTCAATATTTCATTCTTCAGTGGTTTACGTACGCCCGAGTCTATTGCATCGAAGAGGAGTCCCTACCGGTTGTTGGATTTGGTGCTTTATCAAAGTGTTTGCGATATGATCAATAAATACTGTTTGGGATTGCTGGTGGTCCTGGCCACCAGTTGTTACGGAATGTTACATCACAGGTGAGAGCTTCTTCTTTATTGTATTTTTTGTTTAAGTTCAGTCAAGTTGGGAATTACGACTTCTGGCGAAAGCCCTTGGATGGCTTGCAAAAGATGGATACAATGAATTTACGATTTTTCTTGATGATTAAATAAAGAGAAAAGTGCAGAAAAAATTCCCCGGAAAAATGGTCAGGAGAAGAAATTGTGCTCAAAAAGATTTAACTAATAGTATATAACTTTTTTTTGTTATTATGTAATTTTACACTCTCGGTACGATTATTTGAAAGACTTGGTTTAGAATTTTTCTGATTTTGTTGATAAATTCTCCGGTTTTTTGGAAATGGAAATGGGATTTAGGGTTCTTCACGGACAGATTTTATATAAAAAATCGTGAGATGCTACAGGAATATGATGATAAAATCAATGATCTACTGTTGCATTATTGCAAAAATAATAATTAATTTTTCGGGATGGAGATTTTTAATTCATTTTCTCGAATGAAGGGTCCAAAATAATAAGACGCAATGTTTTTAATTGATAAATTTTCAAACAAAGGTGAGCAATCATGAGTATAAAATTAAACATTCCATTATTTCAATAAATTAAGTAAATTAAATTAATTCAATAAATAAATAATAAATTCAATATATCAAATTATTTCAATAAATTAAATCATTTCAATAAATTGAATTATTTCAATGAATTAAACTATTTCAATGAATTGAATTATTTTAATAAATTCTTTCTGGAAAACAAAGAAAAATTCTTCTCAATCTTTAATTTTTTTGTTGATTTTAAATAGAGACAGCAAATATTTGAATCACGTTCACCTGGTGTACCAGTTCAAGTGTTCATTGCCGCAGCTGCGAGCGATTCCTGTTGAGGAATTGCTATCAGTTGGACCGGGTCCAGATGAGATTTTTTATCCGAGTGAAACGATACTCGCAAGATGCGCTGGAGCTGGCTGTTGCCTTGGAGAGAATCAAGTGTGCGGGCCAATTGAGACGAGAAACGTTAGTCTCGTATTTTTGGTAAAACATCGCATCGATCAGCAGAGGGTTCGACATCACGAGACTCTTCACGCGGTCGAGCATACGAAGTGTGGGTGCATAGATCGGGATAGGACGGATGATTTCGCCTTTAATGAGGTCTAAGAAAATTACTAAATCAATTGGGTAATCGTTTTTGATGCATTTGTCTGTGATATTCACTTAATAAAGAACTGTCATAAATTAATGAAAAAATAGCTTCATTTGTTGTGATTTTTTATTTCCAATAATTTTATTTATTTTTTTTTTACTGATGCAAGCATTTCTGCAAATTGCGAGACGAGAGCATGGATTAAAAAATTAAGTGTTTACATATTTTTTAATCACCTGTTGTGAAGGGGAGGGGTGAAAAATCATCCTCATTACGTAATTTATCTTGTTTTTCTTCGACTCTCGATGGGAAAAAATTATTTGTCGCAATTATGAAGATGGAAGTAATGCTTAGCTTCCTCCAAGTCCCTCCGTATGGTATCATTTTCAGGGGCCAATTTGAGGGCCTCCTCAAATTCCGGGATTCCGTGCTGCGGGGCCGACAATTTACAGAGGGCCGCACCAAGTCGAGCGTGACAACGTGCACGAGAAATACGGTTACCCTCGCACTTTGGGACCATCAATTCCAGCGCCTGTTGAATCATTTTTATTTCTGGTGAGTCCTTTTTCCATTTTTTTTTCTTAGCAAAACGTGAGAATTTTTCTCTTAAGGATGTTCTACCCATATTTCAGCGTTTTTAGACTTCTCACAAATTAATTATTGGGTTGCCGTGTAAGAATATATTATTTTTTAATTGTATTATTGTTTATAAACTCACAAAGTTCTATTATTAGACCCACATTTTTATGCTTGCTTTTTTTCTGAAACATTCGATTAAACTTTTGATGCAAATGTAGAAAACTTCTCGATGGAATATTTTGGTGATGTTCTTGTTAATCTCTTATTTATGTAAAAAAAGAGGGAGGCATTAAATCTCACGCAATTTTAGATATTATTCAGAAATGAGAATTTTATAATGTTCCGAGCCCAATCTTTTTTTTGATAAAGAAGGCAGGAAAAATCGGCAATTTTTATTATCAACAGATTTAGTAGTTAAAGAAGAGCAACGAAAATTGCGTATTTACTTTTGAACTGTCCTCGGCGCATCGATTGTAATTTTCCAGGGCATACTGCGCTGCGGCTCTATTTGCGTAGAGCGATGACATGTCTCCACTCAATTTTATTCCATGTGTATAGGCACTTATTGCGGCGAGGTAGTTACCGATCTTGAAGAATTCACTGAAAGAATTTTAATTCATAGTCCTTTTGCATTCAAAATATGATGTTTGACATACGGGTAATTTGTATAAAAGAAAAAATATATCGTAGCAAAATCATGAAGTAATTTAAAGTACATCTACAAGTACAGCCTACATTTTCATCAAATTCAAAGT
>JAPYZM010007180.1:0-11606 GCA_030522845.1 Psyttalia concolor | reverse complement strand
CAGAACATTTCGAAATAAATACCAATATACAATTAAATTTTCATATTAATTAATATTCATCAGAATATAACAAAATGAAATGTCATTTGAGTTATCGAGCATTGAACCAGCCCTCGTTGAACCTGAACTATTTAGCCTTAACATTTAGAACGTCAACAAAGCTTGAAATGACCCTGAGAAAAGCCCCCCTAAGTTACCCTCGATTTAAGGCAGCCGTAAACGACCGAATCAAGCCTGTTTCAGGCCTGAGATACTCAGCCTGGGCGAATCAAGATTCAAATAGGCTTGTTTCCGTTGTCAGCCTTCGTCATTCCAACCTGCGGGTCTTTTTTTGTACCCTCCTTAATATAATATAATATACTATTATGCCATAGGTGCCCGTAATCACGCGATTTCAACCTCGCTTCGCTCGGTTAAATCGCGGATTACGGGCACAATGACATAAAATATTGTATAGAACTTGTGTTGCATAATATACTAATTTTAGTTTCTCCGCATGTACTTATATGGATTAAATATGGAACTCACTCTGAATTGTTAAGGGACAGTGACCGTATTTCATCTGCACATCGGCAATTAATTACCTCACAGTGAAAATAGATGGCAGCTTTCCACACGATGACAGAACGCCTCTTAGTTTATTTATTTTCCTTGGAGGGTGAGTGAGGGGATATCGCATTTCCTCGTTATAGCCCCACCCCTTTTGGAACACACATCTCATTTCCTCGTTACAGCCACACTCTTCGTAGTATATATACAAACATTGAAACTGTCATGAGTCTCTGGCCAAATGCACGACGAGAGAGATTTTTTCGAAGTCAAATAAATGAATAATTAATTTTCATTTATTCATTCAGTTTATTCCATTGATTGATTACTGAAAACCGTTGAATAACTTTTTCAGTGAATGAAAAAAACTTTTTTTGTTGAGGAGAGAAATCACTCTAGATTTGTGGATTCCATTTTAATACATTTTAATTAGTAAATTCGATAATTTAATAATTATTTATATTCTGCAAAAATCGAGGCAGCATACCGACATTTTTAGCTACAAAAAATTTCGTTTGAGCAATCGAGTAATATTTTCGAATTCAATGCAGATAGCATAATTTTCATTAAGTGCTCTTTTAGGGCTTTTATTTTTATCTCGCAAAGATTTTAAAATAATATTTGGTAAATGACTGGTATGGGTTCACCGTGATATTTTATTGAAAGTTGGTGATATTCGATCGTCGTGACACGCATTATGAATTCGAAAACTCGGTTTGTAGGGATCGATTATATCGGGTGTTGCGGAGTCCAAGACACCAATTACCTCACCACTCTTTGGGTGATCTGGAATCAACGGTGTGGACGTCGTGATGTCTGGTTCCTAAGCCTGCGCATATTGACACAGGCACAGACAAAGGTCAATACAAAGATGATGGCGAAAATGATCCACAATGATCACCCCAGCCGTCAGCGCATCCAACTCCTCCGATCGGGTCCATGTCTGAAAAAATTACGAAAAAAAAACTCGGACAAAAAAAATTGTCCAAAAAAACTTGAATATAAAAAGACGACGACACAAAAATACGGTTAAAAAAATTAACACCGACAAAACTCGGTAAAAAAACTCAAAAATGAAAAAATAAAATGAAATGTGACAATATATTTATAACAAACAAATCAATGAGAAAAAGACAAGACTTGCCACATGAAAAAATACAAAGAAATAAATAATTTCGAAAAAAAAAAACGTAATTCACAAATGCAAAAATACAATCAAATACTTGAAAAGAACCCAAAACAAAACCAATATTTACATCCCAGATATGACAGCAACAAGACGGAACGCAAAAGAAACAAACGAATTGAAGACTCCACAGAAATTTACGAAACTCGGTGAACGGAGTTTTTTGACCGAATTTTTTTGACAAAGTTTTTTCGAACCAAGTTAAATTGGGCAAAGTTTTTTGGAGCAAGTTCTTTTGACGAAGTTTTTTTGGCCAAGTTCTTTTGATCAAGTTTTTATGTCGAAATTTTTTGGACCAAGTTATTTAGACGTGATCCCCTCCGATCCTCCTGTCCATATAAACATTTTGAAAAAACTCTTTAAAATCAAGATTAAATCTTCACGAATGGGGAAAATCATCAGACAGACTAAGAGATCACTTTCGTGAAGAGGTGACACTGGGTTCTAACCACCAACTAGTTACAATAAAAAGATTATTTTTAATTGAATTTTATGTGCATCTTTGCACAAACCATAGATTTCTCATGAAACTGAAATACGAACAGTTAAAATCTAGGTGATTGTGTACATATATCAACGTAAATGGCTCTGACACGCTTTAGATTTCTTATTTTGCAGGGAAGTACCAAAATCCGATTATGCAAAATAATCGAAATAAGCATTCGAGACTAAAAAAATACATTAAAATTATTCAATCAACCGAATAAAAGTTCAAATCGACCATAAATTTGCTGTTATAGAAGTAACGTTAGTCCTCCCTCAAATGTCGATTAGTACTAATTATTAAATATTAATAAATAATAATGTAAAGAACATTCAAAGTTTTGGATAATTAAAAATAACAAGAAACAGACACTCACAAACTATATAAGAGACTGAATACTACTAAAAATCATTATAGTAATATTAAAATGATTCGAATAGTGTGGGATGCAGTATTGGTAATTTATCTTTAAAAAAAAATTACGATCGCATTTGCATTTTTTGAAACACATAGTATCCATTTAAAGCAGTACTTGCTATTACCACATTAGTTATCAGTTAGAACTTTTTTTTTGAAGCACCAATAAACAAATACAATTCGCAAAATTATTGCATAAATCACAAAGAGTGAAATAAATTCATTAAATAAATAAATTTATTAAACTTGAGAACTTGTACAAGTCAAAACTTACTTCGAAATTACAATAAGTTCAGGTAAACGTCGCTTTTTATACTACTTTTTGAGGTTTATAAATATTATAAATAATGGTTGATAATGAATAATAAAACTTGTTTACGAGAAAAAATTCCTCTGACATCTTTTGTTCCGATGTTTTTGATTCTCCAGTAAACCGTAGTTGGAAGAAAATTCAATCCGACCTGCTGGTTTCCCCCAAAAAGCGTTCTCAGCTTCAGTTCCAGAAAGTCTTATTAAATTCGTGAAGGTGAATCTATACGAAACACTTATCCCAATTTTTGTTATCTACTTCACATTCCTAAATATTCATTGCAGATTGACTAATAATCCTATTTGACTTAAAACCCTTTGATCACTTCGGTCCTGAATTGCGAACTGAATCAATATTTTTTCTTGGACATAATCTTTTTTATGCTGTCTATTCTCACGTTCCACAATGAAGATGTCTGCTTCCCCGAGGCAGCCATGGTAATCTCCACAAGCAACAAAGTTTTATCAAATAACAATGTTTTTCCTCCATTTTTTGGTTTTCCACAAAGTGCTTAATGAGGGTGTGATAGGCAGGTTTCTAAAAAAAAGAAAAAAAAGAGAGAGGTAAAAGGGACACTTCAAAGACCCTCAGCATTTCTCTTTGCCCTCCGTATTCACAACAAAAGTACATGGAGTACATTTTTCTCCAACAAATATAAGAAAAACGTCGACAAAGCCATTCAACACATGTACATAAAATCATCTGCGGTGGAAAAAAAACTTCACAGGCGTCAAAGTGGTACCTGCCTTTATATCGGACCTCTCGGACATTATAATTTCACCCCCACAAATTGTTGTCACCCCGTCTCACACCCAGTTCTTCATAACCTGAAAATATGATGAGTTTCAGCACGAGGATGCCCTTGACGTTGTTTGCACGGGGTGTGAATGAAAGAGATAGTTCCATATACTTTGTCCCACATTGAATAGAACTTTTTTTTTACCCAGGGCTTTCGTGATTCACACCAAAAGCACAACATTTAGATTCCTTCATGGAATGTTCTACAGCCACATGGTTCTCCTTTTTTCTTGTTTTCGAGGGAGCCGGAGGCAAAAGCGTTTGAAAATGTAATACACACGTTGAATGTAATAATGGAGGGAGTAATGTAATTAAGCAGTAGAGGTAATTTATTCTTATAATATTATGAAATGAATGTAAACCTCTCGTGCCTATAAATTGGATAATTAATTCTCAAATTTAAGGACAATAATCGTATAAATTTTCAAACGTCACTATAAAAGATGTCTTCACTTTATTTGTAGAAAGTATGGCGAATCCTGACATTTGCAACCAATGATAATTAAGTACATTATCTAAATAAAATTTTGAGTATAAGTGAATCAAGTGACTTTTAAATAATATGAGGACTCGACCGTGGCGAAGGGGCTGTGAATTTCATCTGAATTCACCCGAATTCTTAAACTGAATTCTTAGACAGTTTTCCTTGAGCAGAATCATTCGTAATGGCTCTGAAATGCGCTCGCGCCGAAATACCCGAAACGTCAGTGCAAGGCCTCAGTTTACCTGTTTGTCTGGCGCTGAGTCTCACGTCAACCAATTAATTTATAATAAATACTGGGAGTTAAGGATTCTGGAAATATAAGCTGTGAAACAATAAAGAATTTATAATCCCGATATTGAGATCCGCGGGAGCGTATCGGCCAAGTAACCATTTTGCCTATTGCGCCTCTCATTTCTCTCACTCACCAGGCTGAGAGGTCCCGCGTATCTATGCACCTTCATATTATTGTTTTGTGAATAATTTAAAAATGCCGTACAGTACAGAAAATGTAACACCACTTTCATTGTATAAATCGCCTACGGTCTTTCGATTTATACAAATATTTTATCTCGAAAATCAATAGATATAAAGATATTTATCTTTTTACTTCGTTTTTTCTCATTTTTCGTGATTTCTATTATTTTTGTGAAATTCGTTGTTCAACGTTGGCAACGCCAACGTGAGTAAGAGACATATAGGAACAAAGAAGATAGACCAAACTGAGCCAATAGCGGCGCAGTTCTCGGAGTTTGGAGGGCGCCAGCGTACAGTAGATGTTCACACAGCACTCACTTACGGTTGGTGGTCATTCACCAATGGCGTGACGGTCGATTGAGGGGTTATGTGAGAAAGCAGTGTCGATAATGGGCAATTACAGTGAGCCATATGATATTAACCGCGATTAATTAATAATTAAAAAAATTAACTCATGCAATCGATAGTACATCGTTCGCAGGTGATAGGAAAACAGTTGAAATTGTTCAAGAGCTGATCGATGTTTTATGAAAAATTAAAAACTATTGCCCCCTGTAGTTAGCCATTTAGCATTTATATGATTGTCGGCAATTAAATCAAAATGCATACTTTGATTTTTTAATTTCATTTTTAAATCAGCAATAGAATCAAAGTGCATACTCAAAGTTCTTATTTTTTTATAAAAAACGATCAACTCTTAAACAATCTTAACTCTTTTATTATCACCTGCGAATGATTTACTATCGTTTGCATAATCCATTGATACTCGTTAAAATTCCAAACCTAGCTTTAGAATTCGCATCTGTGTGATCGTGCACCCTCTTGTACGAAATAAACACAACAAAAACATAAACAGATTCTCTATCATATAGCATTCTGTATTATTCAAATGGAAAATGATTCTTTTATTGGATCCTTATTTACAAAAAACAAATGAAATACTGTAAAACAAAAAAAAGTTTTTATAAAAAAACGCCAAGTAACCATTTTGAAACGCAAAAAAGTCGCGAGTTTCCAAAATAATCGTTCACTGTGCTATATGTACTCTCTCTCTCTCTCTCATAAAAGCGTCTTTCACGTAATAGAAACTTTTTTTTTAATTGATTCATAAACATCGAAATTATATAAATTTAGTTGGAAAATAAAGTAGAATACGATTAGACCAAAGAAGAATTTAAATGAAAATAGTATCCCTAAATACCTAATTGAGCTCGTGACTAGCTAATCTTAATATGTACGTCTGTCGCTCTCACTGCCTCTCCTTCTCTCAAATAACTAATAATCGACAAAATGAAGTGGCATGTCGTACAAGTTTATTCCGGTTCAGCCAGACGAGACTCTATACATCTTGACGCACAGAAGAAGCTCCCCGGCGCTGTTCTGCCACTAACAAATTGGCTCCAATTCCGAAGTATCAATGTAGGATTGTTCGGGCGAAATAATCTTCAACACAGTCAAACCTCTCTCGTAGGGCTCCAGGTTCCAACCCATCGTAAGGAACCGCTTGTCCTCCTATGGAAATTCTCACAGAACTAAGCGACTGGTCTCGTGTCTTTGGCAATATCTTGACGTCCTTCGTGTCCTTCTCAGTTCGTCCGGTTCTTCGGAAATAAGTCCTCGTTGGAGGCTGTGGGCCTTTGGTGCAGCGCAGAAGTGTTTTCTCTTCGTGGACATCATCATCTTGCTTCGTTCGGTTGAATCCCGTATTACGGGCACAATGACATAAAATATTATATGAAACTAGTGCGTTCAAATGGGAATTACAGGCTCTCAGGATTGCTCGGGTGGCACTTCGCAAGGAGATCTTAACCATGTCTTATGGCAATGCCCAAATATCAGTTCAACTAGGATTTAATGATGAGACGCCTGAGGGGTTGTGGTTCCTATCCCGCATGACATGTCAATGTCTTTCTTTACTCCATCGATAAAAAACAAAAACCAATAATCGATTATTTTTTGAACTCTTGTAATTTACAGTGTAAGACCTAACTTTAGTAATGTGTTTCCTAAAATGTCATACTTATGTTAATTTTTTCTTATGTTAAATATCTGTATATTTTTTTTCTCCTGCAGAATAAGACGGTACAGTTTAAATGCTTGCAATAAATTTTAAAAAAATTTGTGCGTTATGGTGTTTTCTGGCGCGGAGGATTATTACAATATACATGGTGCATAATATATTATTCCACATGTCTACCATTATTAAACGAAACGATATTTTTTATTGGAAAAATGTTTCTCCATGTACTGTATTCCGGGCCCCCTCCGAACCTCCCCCTCTCTTTGATTCCAGATTATTGTACAATGAGTGGCCTTCAATTCACTGAAACATTAATTTCCAAATTCAGTCTGGAATTATTCTCTATCAATAATATTCAATATAATCCGGATTATAATTGTATATTTTGCATGATTGTTATAGCTTGCCTTTGCCTTTGCATTTCCTATCCAATGAATACATTTTCCGATATTTATCACCTAATGAATAAAATACCTAAAGGCATTCATAATTACATCCATTATCGTATATAAAATATCGTCGAAGTTATCAATGATTAGTTTTTTGCCTGCCATCGTCTGCAATTCCAATGATTGCGTTTCGTTAATTACGAGATTTTTTTCTCAAATTGTGACGTTGAAATTCCCTGAGATAATTCTATTTTCTCCGGAAGTTTTTATTAATTGTTTTACCATTTCTGTTTAAATTTTTAATAAAAAATATTTTGGGAAGAAGAGACGCATTTGGTCTAGTGGTTAGCATGCTCGCCTCAAGAACAAAGCGTTCCGAAGTGTGGGGTTTTCAATCCCGGCGGTGGAAAGATTTTTCATCGTCAGAAATAAAAACTCAGTCTGTGGAGTCTGTAGTTATCAGTTAGCTCGCTAGAAACCGGGCCGAGAATTACGCTTGAGTACCGTGTAGGTACAGGGACGGGAGTGTAAAAAACCGAAAGGTTATACCTCTGGCACCACCCATTTATTCATTTATTTTAGGAAGAAATGAAGTAAATTATATTTCTAGAGAACGTACTCTATTCATATATGTCCAAGTTTTCTTGTGAAATTTTTGTAATCGATAAAAAAATAAAAATCACACCATACAAAAAATGAAGAAAAGAAACATCCAATATTTGAGCCGAAAAAAATCAATCAACAATATTAGAGTACTATAAATACAGAATGGTTAGAAGACACTCCCAACTTCGATCTTTTAACAGCTTGGGTATATGTACAGCGTGACGTTCCCATATATTTTCCAATATAACTTCATCAAATTTTAAAATTTTTCTGCCTACATGGACCGACAGTGAGCATTCTAACCTTCCCGACTAGAAATTCAGACCTGTCTCCTATCCGGTCCGGGTACGGTTTGCCGTATTCCGCACATCAGGGCCATGTGTGTAAACTTTATACGGCCCTGGTCAAGACTGTAACGCGTTGGTGGCATTTGGCATGTCTTGGCCCACAATTGGACCCAGTCTATTGTGCCAAGTACCAATATCGTTTAATTAAAAACAAAAACAAAATAATTCACACCCTTATTCAATTATGGTTGAAAACCCGATTTTGTTATTTTTTAAAATATTAGAACTACTTGGGATCGAACCTACAACCTACAGAGTACTAACCCTACTGTTGAAAATTAAATTCAATTGTGTGCTGAATTCGCAGGAATGCTCTGGGACATTTTTTCCTACCCGAAGAGAAAAATTACAATTTTGTTAACCATTGTGACGCATTTCACACCATCCGACGGTGATGAGAAAAATATGGATCCCTTGAAGACCCACTTGAGATGAAAATTTAGTGCCAGGACGTTTTCTACTCAAAAGGGACAAAAGCGGTAAAGCGTCCGATTTTCGAAAGACAACAGAAAAACAGCAGCCGACCACTCAGTATAACGCCCCAGAAGCGGTTGGGCTCCAACCGCTGGTTCAAAATATGTTTTGAAATAACTGAATTTCAAATCGGAATAAGCAAAACAAAAAAAAAACTCAAATCAATTTGTGGGGATGAACAATTTCGATTTAATTAAAGCAAAATGAATATTAAGTTTACAGAGCGTCTAACTTCAGAAAATGATTGAAATACAATCCCCGTCTTATTTCCTGACACTAAGTCCCTCCTTACAAAGAAAATAAATTAATTAATGAAACGGTAACAAAACCAAAATTCTGACCTAACGAATTCCTTACTGCAATATTAAAAAGTAAATTACTAGTCAAAATAATTGAAGATAATGTCCAAATAAAAAAATCCAAAATTAACTAGTACAATAATCGGAGCCGAATATTACCCACAGTGTAGGAATTTACTATAATCTCGAGAAACTGAGGGCCTCCATCCGAGTGGAAAAATATACAAAATTACGGCAGGATCTCACATCAGAAATTGAACCTGATTCGATGTAATAAATCACCAATAGGTTTACAAAATTATGATGGAGAATATCAAAATAATTAGAACATATTACTTCGCAACTATTTGAAACGAGAGTCTATAACAAATTCGGAAGCAAAGAGTCACCGATAAATCCATTAAAAGAATTTAAAAAAAATTAATCATGTGTCTGGACCCGATAACTATTCTACTCAACATCAAACAAGACAGATCGTATAAAATTTGTCATGTGCTAAAGTGGTGTTAAATGCCACAGGCAAAGTGTCCATTTAATTGAAAGAAAATATGGACACTTGCTTGATCTTCTCTAATGCAATATTCCAAAGAAATTTCACCGTTCACCGGACCCAGGGGCTAGGTAATTCAACGGCATCCGACTCCCATTTCGTGCTCCGCAGCATCAAGGGCCCATAGATAGTCCCACGACGATCTATAAAACTCATTTTCACGACGAAACTAGCCAGCAGCGGTATGGCTCGCTATAAACCAAATTTATTAGTAAAATGGGCCGAACATTTTTTTTGCACTTCAACTCCTTTGACGAATTTCGAAACAATTCCAATGGAAATTCGCTAATATCAAAGCATATAATCTGATGAAATGGTATTTATTTCGAAAAGCATTTATCCTATTTATGAAAGCACAAACACATAAATGAAACGCGTAAGGATGATTCCTCATTGGTCGAAACAATCGCCATATTCGAGGCGGGAAATTCAAATATGGCGCGCGGAGCGCGCTATCGGTCTCGTATATATTTATATAACATCGGGCGTGATTGATAGACAAAAAACAATGACAAAAAAGCCTCAAATACTGCACTTTGCTTACTCAAAATCCGACTGGAAAAATAATCCGTTAAATACTACTCGTACTTTAAACTTAATCGGATATTTTCCTCCAGCTTACCTGTCCAGGAACGACTGTGTCAACTTTTTGCAGAAACAAGGCAACAAAGCTATGGGAAAACATCCGATAATTTGGAAGCACTACACAGAAAAAATTTAAAAGTTTTTTACTGTGGGAATCGATTAATTTTGAAGATGTGAAAATGATGGGAGGACTATGCTAACCAAATATACTGAAGTCATCATAACTTTTACCATGAGATACTACTCCCACCATCTCCATTTCGCGTCTGATTGCCTTACCTCCCTCGTTTGATGGTCAAAGTTATGCTGACTGAACCATATCAAAAGTAACTGTTTAATCTCGAAGACAATTGAAAAACAACATTGAAGCGCATGAAAACATACTAACGACGGCATTGAAATATGATGGAGTCTGTACTGCATCTCATTTACCCGATCAGTTATACATACGCATATGCAAAACTTCGATGTTCTGTCTTAACAGGCAGCCTGCGACGAAACGAGCAACTTCGCGGCTGAAGACTTGAAGGAGCTCAGAATTGAAAAACGAAAACGCAACAGTGCAGTATAGGTAAGAAACCTATTGAGAAGTTTCTAATCATACACAAAATCTTTTCAGGTTGGGGGTACGTACAGTCGGAAACTTAAATTCTTGAACCGTTTGAACTAGCACCCCATGTATAAATGCACAGGATGCAATTTCAAATTATCCACGAATTTAAGTCCTGGACTGTACATTAGATAAGCACGTGGCAGAGCAAACAGCTGAGACCTCTCTCGCGAAGTAATACTTCAGGGTGGTGCCGCGAGGGAACAAAGGCAGTGACAATTGGAGGTAAAGAGAGGAACCCGGGGTTTCAACTTTGTAAAAATCCGAGATCTGGTGTTTACGTCACTTTTTTTTGTTATTTATTTATACTGCTGAACCCCATATTGCGGAATATTCACACTATCAATCTGTTACATTTTTTATATTTTCAAAAATTTACGTTTGTCACCTACAGGTAGAAACACAATAATTGCAGGAACATCAATTTATATTTGTAAATTACATTTTTCAGATAATTACATATTTCGGCTATGTATTTATGATCAGTTGCATCTTACTAAGTAATTACCAGGCTTGGATTTTTTCTTTATATCAAGCCCGTCTGCCAAGCTTGTACCACGCCAAGCTTGTACCACGCCTGGGGCCAGACTGGTTAACCAAGCCTTGGCGTACAGCTTTTCAACCAGGCTACGCCCGGACTTTATTGCCATAGAGTATTTCCAACAGTCAATCGTTCGACTGATACTGAGAAATACTCTATATCTGGATGGGTGAAGATAGTTTTTCATTGAGGGCCTCCATATGAGGTATTTTACTCAAATCTACTCAAATAAAGTGAAAAAATTGTTTGAAAATTGCAGGAAAAATCAAATTATTTTCCTGCCGAAAATTACTCCATAACTGACACTTTAGAATGGCCCTAAAATGTTTTTGAATTAACCCTAGTGATCTGGATAATAAACATAAAGAATCGTTTTTGGAGTCCAAATATTTTTGAAAGAAATTTTTTTTTGCACTAAGAATAATAATTATTGTAATAATCATTAAAATATCTAGCGTTTATGCATGTACATTTATCATCATT
>JAPYZM010007171.1:0-16969 GCA_030522845.1 Psyttalia concolor | reverse complement strand
CGGTCAAGTATCACGGGGGTTATTTTGAGAGGATCACTCATTACCAAAGTTGTCAGTATCAAGTGCAATATCTCTAGGGTTAATGAGGGTCTTTGGATGAGGGTTTTTGGATGTCATGTAGGTGGCATGTACCGAGTCGGTACATGCCACCTACATGACATTAGCCGGGAAAATCTCATTTTTCATTTAAAAAACCTTATCAGATCGCTTGTAGTTTTTATTCGCTGGTCATTGTAGCGTACTTTTTAACGTTTAAGAGTCTATAATTTATTTATAAAAAAGTTAATTGTGTTTGGCATGTAGTTAGCCGTAGACTACGTCAATCTCATACGCCCAACCCTGGTACCGACCCAGCCGCTACTCGCACGGAGCTTCTGAAATTCACCGCAAAGGGGGAGGGCGACGTTAAAATAAGACTCAAGATTCAGGAAGAAAATCCCACCATGCGGGCCAAGAACTTTACGAGACTGGTAGATTAAACATTTATTCAAAATCTGTCCGTTCGATAATTATCCCAGAAATTGTCCTATTCCTCTGTTTTACCTTGCCGTATACGGCAATCATTTCCCTACGAAATGCACCCAAAACCTCCCAGACAAAATATGTCCATCTGAGAATTTGTACAAATCACCCCCACCTCTGTCGATTGCCATACAAAAACAAAACTGACAGTGGAATTAATGGGGAATGAAAAAAGTGCCCCAAGTGGGCTGGAGATTGATGAAAAAGCCATTGAAGTTACGGATTTTTGGCTCCATCACAGTGCAATCACCAGTGGCACGAATTCCCAATGTCTTTCGGTGTTCATCAGTGAACCATCACTTCATTCCACTGCCAACTTTGGCAAGCCCTCGCCCTTGGAGAGGACGGCCAAGGTAACAATAAAGCTATTGTAATATTTTGTATTTTTATGAAGCTGAAGTTCTATTTAAAACAACTAATTTTGCCATTGCAATATCACTCAATGAATCGACTTGAGAAGAAAATAAAAAACATCTCATCTAGACAATGACGAGATTGAGATGTCATGTTTTTTACTTTCGTCTCAAGACGATTCATTGAGCGATATTGCAATGGCAAAATTAGTCGTTTTAAATACAACTTCAGCCTCATGTATTTTTTATGTGATTTAAAAATATTCTTGTCCTTTCAAATCTTCTCCTTTGCTCAACCTTTTATGTCCCCCTTTTCGGAATGATTCTCTTTTGTGAACAGCTGGTAAACAAAACCATAGAACGTTCTAAATTTTCAAGATTATGTCAATAATGAAAATTGTTGAAAATCAACAAAATTAAAATTAATTGAAAGTATTTACTGAATCTTAAGTGTTAATATCTTTGGAGAGGGAGTAGGGGAGACTGAGCGAAAATGATAATAAACATTTTTTGTGAAAAATTTAATTCTCTGTGAATTTAATTTCATTACATTTACTTCAACTGCTGCTTCTGGAGATAATGTATTCACTTATTTCATTTTCAATATTAAATCCGACGATTATTCCATCATTTCATAATTATTAAATTTTCATCCGCCTATTCTTAATTGATTTTTATCGTGCGCAGATGCAAAACACAATTAAATTTTCTTGATATTCCTAATAATAACACTAATAGTATAACCAGAGCCGATAGCATAGCATAACCAGAAGAAAATTAGATCGCAGTGCTTGAAGAAAATATAAATAAGGAGTCAATATTTTTTTGTAGAGACTTTAATTTTATAAAAAAAAAAATCTGATCTTCTAAAGTCACTTCTTTCGAACATAGTCAGAAACTTGATAAGATGTTCATATTGATAATTCCAGGTCGACTTAAGTCAGTTAGATGAGCCTATGTTTCCAACCAGAGATATATTTCTTATTACAACAAAACCTTAAGGTTGATGGAAGTTAATCAGAGAATTGTGGTTTCAATTCTAGAATTTGATGCTCCATCGTCACCCCTGCATTCTCAAATATATTTCATCCTGGAAAAAAGGTAGCTCGTACTACTTAGCAACCGAGGAAGCCAAACCCCTAGCTCAGGTGATAGGCACCCAGACAACCCTCCAGATATGTATAGGACTCCACAGTATTCTCCGAGCCCTGATCTTCCTCCACGACAACGCTCTAGCCTCCCACAACAATCTCTCTTCCAGCTCGATCTACGTGACCCCCGAGGGGTCATGGAAGCTGGGGAGTCTGGAGTTCCTCTGCAAATTCTCAGACTTCAATCAAGCCTACTTAAAGAAAATCAAGAATTTCCGATATGAGAAGGCCATAACGCCTGAGGAGGACGCCTCATCCATGGTTTCTCAGGTGAACCCAGTGTCCATTGATCAATTTGCATTTGGTGTACTTACTGAAGACGTTTTGAGACTGAAGAATTCAGGTACGACGTCAAAAGATCTATATCATTAATTGGAGTAAACTGAGCAAATTTATTGATTTCAAATTCTCCAACGAATATATAAAAAATAAAAAATGAATTGGAGCAAATGTTTCGGTGGAATTTGAAGAATAAAAATTATCTTTCAGATGATGTGCCAGCTCTTCTAGACTTTAAAGAATTGTGTAGACAACAATTACAAAATCCTGACCCAGCATTGAGGCCGTGTCTGAAAACAATACTTCGTCATGCATTTTTTACCCACGATTTTATCAATATTCATGCATTTCTCATGGAGTTGCCATTGAAAACTGAAGCCGAGAAGGAACAGTTTTTTTTGTAAGTATTTTGGAAGGAATTTATTATGGATGATATTACTCATTAATTGATTGTAATATTTTATTGAAAACACTTATCACGAATTCAAGCGAATTTGAGCCCACCTCAGAAACAGAAAAATTTGAACTGCAACTTTAATGGAAAAATGCCGGTAATTTTCATTTTTCAGTACAATATTATCTACTCAGAAATCTTTTATAGGAATCCCTCCATAACATTTTTCCAAGTATTCTAGAAACTTGCTCGCTCCGCGGGAAGATATTCGCCTCTCCGCACCCAACGGAAATAGTATATTATGCATCATGTGCGTAATGGTGTTTTTGGCTCGTGGGAGGTTGTAACACGAGCCGAAGGCGAGTGTTATAATCACACGAGCCAAAAAACACCATTACGCACAAGTTCCATACAATATTTTATGTCATTGTGCCCGTAATCCGCGATTTAACCAAGCGGAGCGAGGTTAGAATCGCGTGATTACGGGCACCCATGGCATAAAATGGTTTTTGGCGAGTCGGCGGCTTATATCACGAGCCGAAAGCGAGTGATATAATCCCACGAGTCAAAAACCACTTTTTTCACGTGTTACGAACAATATTTTTCATCTCAATGTGTCAATATTGTATGGAACTTGTGCGTAATGGTGTTTTTTGGCTCGTGGAATTATAACACTCGCCTTCGGCTCGTGTTACAACCTCCCACGAGCCAAAAACACTATTACGCACATGTTGCATAATATACTATTTCCGACACAGCGTGATGAAATAGTATATTTTACCACAAGGCTGTGAATAACTTTTTCGCCGAAGGCGAGTGCTGCAATCATTATTTTTTTTTCATCACGACGTGCGTGAAGCGAGTTTTCATGGCCTAGTGATGAAGAAATAATCAAGATCAGATCAAATATTTTGTGTGAAAAATTTGTTTTTCGATCTGTCCCCAGGAATCTAGTTCCACAACTAAAATCATTCCCCGAGAAAATAGTAGCCGAGCAACTGGGTCGTCTGCTGCTCTCTCGGCTGGTCTTACTGGATCCAACAGCTCAATCGAAGCTTCTCCCCTACGTTCTAAAGCCCAAAATCGATGAGGATCCCCAAGAAGAGACCGGTCTCTTCTCGGTCTCCACCTTCAAAAGCTACCTAGTTCCAAAACTCCTGCAGATGTTCTGCGTACGAGACACATCAGTCAGACTCCTCCTCCTTTCCCACCTCAACTCCTACATTTACGCCTTCCAGATGGAAGAACTTAAGCGTCAAATACTGCCTGAACTCCTAGTCGGAATAAAAGATCATGACGATCAATTAGTGAGTGTAACCCTTCGAGCCCTAGCAGATCTGGTGCCGATCCTGGGGGCGGCGACAGTGATTGGAGGTAAACGAGGAAAATTATTCACCGATGGAAGGCCCAATCACAATCAGAATCGAGTGGAGATGCGAAGTAGTAACAGAGTCGAGGAGAAGATCAGGACGAGCATTCTTCAGGTGCCCCTGATGGATCTTCCTGAGAGACCTTCTCCCGACGGAGGAGAGGAGGGGGCGGAGACGCCTGTCGTCTTTGTTGAGGAAGAGGGCACGTGGTCTGATTGGGAAGCTCAAGATACTTCCAATGTTGAGACTATTATCGAGAATCATGTGGAGATCATTGACGAGGTAGTGCCAGTCAAATCGCCTCCCCAGATTGATAGACAATTGTATTCTAAGAAAATTCAGATCTCGGATATTACCGAGCTCGATATCAAGCACTCGAAGAGTCAAGGGGTCAAGGAGGAGGTGGACTTTTTTACGGATATGGAACCAGTCATTGAGAAACCGACAATTGTTCATATTGAGGAGGAGAGTGTGAAAAGTGTGTTTGATTTCAAGGGGGGGTCATTACAGGATGATAATGATGATGGCTGGGGAGAGGACTTGAATGACTGGGGAGGAGAAAATGGACTCGATGATCTGAAGGACTGAGGGTTGGGGGGATGGAATCTGAGCGAAGTGGGAATGTGGAGGATGGGGGTGCTGGTGGGGTTGACTATCCTGGCATTAGCTTGGAAAGGCGTGGACTTAGGGGAAAATATCATAAGAGCTTTCCTGTACGTCGGGGATTCCTGGGGAAAATTGCTCTTGTGAGATTTTTTCCTGGGAGGGCCGAATGTGGAGACAATTTGGTAGTGAGATTAGAGGATGATGAAAGCAGAGATCCCCTAAGGAGGTTGGTAACAAGAGAATTATTTCAGCAATCAGGGGTTTTGAGGGGAAATGCCCCGGATAATTTTTGCAGAGGATTTTATCAGCTGCAAAAATAGTCTGGAGATATTTTATCGCGCAGGCAATCGTTCGCGAGATATTCACCCATTTATCGCGCATTCTCACTTCGCTCTTGCTTTCGTTGGGACTTTTCGTTAATTTTTGTTAATTAAATGATTCGACGCCGGATTTTTAATGAATGTTGCCAGAAATTGTTAATAGGAGAATGATTTGTAATTTTTAACATAAACAAATTTTGAATAAATGTATCTTAAATAATAATTTGTGAAAAAAAAGTTTCTATATACACAATAATTAAAATGATTTAGAAATAATAGTTAATTAATTATTTACTTACGAATAATTGTTAGAAAGTATCCTTGGGGCGGGAAATTTTAAAAACAATTGAGTCGCCGGCTTCGATGCGCATGCGGCTTTATGGATGGAGTGGTGGGGGTAGAGACGCGAACGTTCTCTGAAGTTGGCCTCTTCATCTTCTTTTCCAACGGAGTTTGCTAGTGAGAAGGTGTCCGGTCGGGGCGTCTTCTCTTTTAAGCCACAATGGTACGTAATTTTATAATAAACAATAAATATTCAATTTTTTAGTCGTAATAATTATTAAAGAACATTGAGCAATGGAAAATATTTCAATCAATTTAGCGATGGTTACTTATTTAATGGATTCGAAATTTGGATTGACATGGGCTCCACGCGAGTGTTATCCCTTTGCACATATTTTCCAAGGTTCATTGTCAAAATAATATGGAAAATCACACAGAATTGTTAATAATTCAGAAATAACAAGTTGAGATTTTCTTTAATTCACCATTTCGTTCCAAAAATAGTGCAAAATTGTCCCAATGCAGATATTTGGTGGTTATGTCCCTCATCAACATTGAATACCAAAAGAAAAAATTAAACAATAGAATTTTTTTATGAAGAGTTAAAAAATAAAGACAAATAGACAGTAAATTGTTACAATACAATAACTAATTGTTTTTTAATATTCAGTTTTTCGTGAATTGCTCGGAATCGAAGAGAGCCAGTGAAATGTTTTCTTGTTACATTTTTATAATTGTTAAGGAATTCTCTGGAAAAAATTCTTTAACAAAAATTTTGATATATTGCTTCAATCTCGAAATACTCCTTAAAGATTGTTCATTCCAAATTTTTAGTTCCTGCTGAACTCATTACAGTTCCATATCAATTAAACATTCATTTGCATAAAAAATATATTCTATCGACTGAAATATTAATCTTTTATCTAAAATGATGAGCCACTCAGCTCGCTTTGAATGATACATGAAGAAAACTTCTTGTTCCCTAATTATCATTTGTCTGAAACACCGGAAAAAACAATTTAACAAATTGGGCAATTTGGAGATATTCTAATAGGTTTTTTTTAATTGTCCTCTAGGGTTTCGTGAAGGTAGTCAAGAACAAGCAGTACTTCAAGCGGTTCCAAGTCAAGTACAAGAGGCGTCGCGAGGGTAAAACCGATTACTATGCTCGCAAACGCTTGACAATCCAGGACAAGAACAAGTACAACACTCCTAAGTACAGGCTGATTGTGCGTCTGTCCAACAAGGACATCACCTGCCAGGTGGCCTACTCGAGGATCGAGGGAGATAGAATAGTGTGCGCTGCATACAGTCACGAATTGCCCAACTACGGAATTAAAGTTGGCTTGACCAATTATGCTTCGGCATATTGTACTGGACTATTGTTGGCCAGAAGGGTAAGCATTTAATGAGAAATTGAAAATAAAAAATTGATTTTTCACTTATCAACGGAATCCAAGATAATTCATTGGAAAATACAATTTTCTGTAAGGCTTTTCACGCTTTCTCGCCTGGGAATTGGTATAGTATACTTCCCAAACTTGAAAACTTGAAAATCACTACAGAAAAATATTGCTCCTGGGCTGTTGTGATGGAATTTTTTGTACTCGGGGGCATTGGCGTCCGAGCCGTACGACTGGGTCTTCATCGCAACAGACCGGGAAAATACTATTCCTTGACAAGTCAAAAATTGTCCTCAATTTTCAAATGATGACACCACTCAGCTCGCTTTGACAAGCCATGAAGAAACATTTGTTCCCTAAAATTATAAATCTGAAACCTCAAAATTTCCAAATAATGGAAATTAATCCCATGAAATTGGTAAATAACGTTGAATAATTTGTCTAATCACAGCTGCTGAAAAAATTGGGTCTTGATAAATTGTACACTGGCACCACTGAGGTTACCGGTGACGAGTACAACGTCGAGGAGCTCGACGATGGCCCAGGTGCCTTCAGATGTTACCTGGACACTGGTCTGATGCGCACCACCACTGGTGCACGTGTCTTCGGAGCCATGAAGGGAGCTGTCGACGGCGGTCTCAACATTCCCCACAGGTACAAATTATCTGCTGATTATAAACTATTTTTTTTAGGCATTCGAGACATATTTTCAATGGTAAAAGTCATTTTTTAAACTAATAATTTGATTTATCTCTATATTTTATTAGTAAATGTAATAAAGATAATTTTTAGATAACCATTTTAGTCCATTTTCATAATTGAAAAATAATATTTTGTAAGCCGCGATATTTATTTCAACTGGGCAAGACGAAATACAAAAACAATATTCTCTTCATTCTCAAGATTTCTCGGATTGACAGTGAAATTTATTTCCATATCTCAATAATTTTCATGATGAAAAACTGACACATGCGCGTCATCTGAGCCACGTGGAGGGAAATTCCTCTGCGTGTGTTTTACCGCATTGGGATCAACTCCACACTCGGCGTCTAAGGATTATAACTTTATCTGAATTACATTTTAAAGAATGAACGAAAATTGATTGAAAATGAATTCTCTAAATAAATTTTTTGGTGTTATTTCTCCAGCACAAAGCGATTCCCTGGCTACGACAGTGAGTCCAAGTCCTTCAATGCTGACGTCCATCGTCAACATATCTTCGCCCAGCACATTGCCAACTACATGAGAACACTCGAGGAGGAAGACGATGAGGCCTACAAACGTCAGTTCTCCCAGTACATCAAGCACGGAATCACTGCTGATGCTGTAAGTTCCTCAAATAAATTTGCTCGATGATTATTTAATTATGAGGATGACTGCACGGTCTCAATAGTACATTTGATTTTTTTCATTTTTAGAAATTCTATTCGCAAAACCAACAATTTCGTCTTTATTTATTATGGAGAATATATTTTCAGATAATTTTGTCAATTCCTTTATATAACTAGTGACTTGAACCAATTTATTACATTTTTTTTTTCAACAAAATTGGCATAAAATTCATTGCAGGCATTCCCTCGAACAAATTAATGAATAGTTATTTATTAAATAAATTAATCCACGTCTTTTTCAACATGAAATTACTGTACTAACTGATTCATTGCTTTGCAGTTAATGAAATACTTTCTTGTATGAAAATGATTCGTCAGAGAACAAAATACAATTCTGTTGAGATAAAAATGTAATGAAAGTGGATTACAACGAAAAATTTCGTCCAACTAAAAATTGTTACGAGGATATTCAATACCTCGTCAGCGTCGCAGTTGGACAATAGTGATCACAATGGTATCGCGAAACTGTTGAATGCTATTTTCTCTGCATTCTTCTGCATTGGCCCCTGTGACACATCCAACTGAAGGAGAAAAAAACGGCAATCCGTTGAGCCTGAAGCATTAACTTTCAACTTGTTTAATGAATTGACCATCGAAGAGCATTCAAACAATTGCATTTCAATGATTTTTTCCACAGATTGAGGGACTCTACAAGAAGGCTCACGAGGCAATTCGTGCCAACCCAGACCACGTGGTAGTTGAGAGGAAGAAGGAACCTGTGAAGAAACGCTGGAACCGCGCCAAACTCAGCCTCTCCGAGCGCAAGAACCGCGTCAACCAAAAGAAGGCTTCGTTCTTGAAAAAATTGGAAGAGGCCGAAGCTTAAAAAGCCGGTCAACTAATAATTTTTGTACCTCATCCGTTCATCTGGATCGTTCACGTTGCGATTTTACATTACATTCGTCAATAATGTACTTTTATCTGTAGCACGTGAACGATGGTACGAAAATGTTGATAATAAAAATTCAAAATACAGCTTTCGTTTTCTCATCTTTTGTACATAAATATTATTCTAGTTATCGAAAGACTGAGGAGGAACGAGTGGATCTTGTTGATACTCCGGGAGTGATGAAGAATGCACAATTGACTTGTGCAAAATATTTTTTTCTTTTTTTTTTTATAAACAAGAAGGGAAAGTCTGATTTTTTTAGAGAAGAATAAAATATATTTATTTATTAATTTATTTACCTACAAATCCTTGGAATATTTTCTTGTCCCTAAAATTTGTTGGGTAATTACAATTCTGTACAGAATTGTGCTAGATACTTGAATTTATATGAAATTTCTTCAGGAATTGGAAAAATTTGAATGTTTACTTGGTTAATCTTGCAATATCGAGGATTACTATTTTTTATCGACCACAATTAATTTCATATAATTTTAAGGATATATTCCTTTTTTAAGGAACATAAGGGAGAGCCTGATGTTCTTAGAGAAAAAGGAAATCATTTTTTGACGAATTTATTCCCGTGATCATCCTAAGAATTTTGGTTGTCTCCAAAACTTCTAAACACATTATAAAATTCATGTTTGGGGCTTTACATGGGTAGAATTATAGGAAATTTCCTGAAGACTCCTATCCCATTGGATTGAAAATGCTAGTTCTTCTAGTTTGTGAGAAAAATGACGTGCCGTCGAGGTTAATTATTTGGTATGTCGTAACAAGTGAAAAAAGTTACTTTTCGAAAACGGCGTGCTCAAAAATTATGTTCGTAACTCGTGAAAAAAGTGGTTTTTGACTCTTGGGATCATATCACTCGCCTTCTGCTCGTGATATAAACCTCCCACTCGCCAAAAACCATTTTTTTCACGAGTTACGAACATAATTTTATGCCACGAGGCCTGGAACCGGCTGAAGCCGGTTTCAGGCCTCGTGGCTATGTTCAGGACTTGTTGGGAAATTTCGTTCTCAACGTGTGTGGTTACATCACTCGCCTACGGCTCATACTGCAAACCCCACACACGTTGAAAACGAAATTGCCCCACATGTGCTGAAATATACTATTTCATCTCAATGTGTCGAAAAAGTACTCTTCGGTCACTCTTGACGCGAAGCGGAGAGTGACTGAAAAGTTACTTTTCCGAGACAGCGTGATGAAATAGTCGAAATATTTCGTAACAAGTGAAAAAAGGCGAGTGGGAGGTTTATATCACGAGCCGAAGGCGAGTGATATAGTCCCACGAGTCAAAAACCACTTTTTTCACGTGTTACGAACAATATTTTTCATCACACTGTGTCGGAAAAGTAACTTTTCAGTCACTTTCTAAAAAGTGCATTTTCTAGACAGCGTGATGAAATAGTATATTTCGTAACAAGTGAAAAAAAATGGTTTTTGGCGAGTGGGAGGTTTATATCACGAGCTGAAGGCGAGTGATATAGTCCCACGAGTCAAAAACCACTTTTTTCACGTGTTACATATTTTTCATCTCAATGTGTCGAAAAAGCACTTTTTAGTCACTCGACGCGAAGCACAGAGTGACTGAAAAGTTACTTTTCCGACACAGCGTGATGAAATAGTATATTTCGTTAAGCAGTAAACCCACGGCTTCACCTGGAGCCGTACTTGTATTAAAAAATATACTACTATTTCGACAACGGGCTGAACGTAGTAGTAGTGACAAAATTTTTTTAGAGACCCGTCAATGTGTCGGAAAACTTACTTTTCCCACCTGTCCACGGACTGAATAACAATAGTATAGTTCTCACCTAGGGGGGTAAAATAAGGAGTGGTAGGCACGTAGGTAAGGCTCGTTTATTTTACTTTCCGTGGTGAGAAGATGATTTTCTACCCGGCGTAGGAGCAAGCCAGTAAAGTCAGAAGTGTGTACTTTACTCCCGCTGGGGAAATAGTATATTTCGTCTTTCGTTGGTTTTTGGCGAGTGGGAGGTTTATATCACGAGCTGAAGGCGAGTGATATAATCCCACGAGTCAAAAACCACTTTTTTCACAAGTTACGAACAACATTTTTCATCTCAATGTGTCGAAAAAGCACTTTTCAGTCACTCGACGCACAGCGGAGTACAAATTTGCGTCATCGGTCTGGGAAAAATGTTTTTTTTTTAAATAAGACATTCGTTATAAATAGTGTTGTTATTCATTAAATATCAATCGAAGTATTGAAAAATATGAGAACATCGATTTAATAATTTTTTTGAAATTCGCATAATCCATATGGAATATCTTGCCGGCAGTCAGATGGAATAGATGATTACTGCGCATCATTATGAACGTCATATCTCTGACAATATGTGGTGGCATTCTGTACCAAGGACTGTTGTAAATGGCTACTTGTAACTGCTCCACTTGTGATGACAAATGCTCGCCTATGTGGCTGTACAGAAATATTTGGATGTACAGCATGTAAATTCTGATCACCATTGATGATATTATTTGAGTGTCCCCAACTCTGCAGGCCCAGATCAAGATAATTTCTGTGGAAGAAAATCTTGGGGTGAGTTACACTTCTCTCTTTTACGGTCGTTCAGTGATTAAGAATTGCATTCTCAAATTTGAGAACAATAATTTTTGTCAGTTGGACGGAAAAGGATTTTTTGGACTAAAATCTTTTGTTGGAATGTAAGAGAATATCTTCTCAGCTTTCCAAAAACTACTCGACAAATATTTATGATATTGGGGAAAGCGGTGGTACTGCAAACTTGAGAGCGGTTTAATCCGAAACATGTGTGCAAATTTGAAGTAACGTTCTGTTCTCTAGGGTCCTAAAGTTTTCCTTGAGTTTGGCAGAAAGGGTCTTTCATTTTTATTATAGTTCAGTCTTTCGACCACTGTCTTCGTGAACAGTCGTGCCTTCCTCGTGTTAAATAACGTTCATAAAGAAGAAATATTAATTGTTGTGGCTGAATTATTTGTTTGATTTTTCCCATATTTTAATACTTATCATGCAATTCCCAATATTAGTTTCAATGCACCGGAGCCTTTTATAGGAGGAACCAATGTTTGGCACAATGTTCTGTTGGATTTCTATTGAATTTGTATGGAAAATTGTATAACTATTTTTTTTTAATAGCTTCAAACAAAATCAAATTCCATTTTCTATACAATTTACTCTTTTGAATACATGTTTTTTTTATGATCGATTGTAGAATATAATCGCTTCAGAATTCACTAGAAACGTTATAAAATCCGATACAGTTTCCTCCTAAATTTTCTTAAGCTCTCTATAATTTTTTTCGGCTATGGTTTGATGACTGGGCGTTTTAAAACAAGAACGTCATTCAGACAAAAAGTTCCTTAGAGAAAGAAACCAGTAAATGTCAACCCTTTAGAACAAATTGTTCGGAAAAATTGAGTACTTGGGATTTTTTCAATTAAATATTTTCAGAAGAAACGAATAAAAATTCAATCAACACGTTTGTTGCCAGAATCTCGGTTTCCATTTACGTCTGATTATTTGATATAACGTATATCTCAAAAGAGTAAATTATAGAAGAAAACCAAATGCTACCAATTATTCCTATACGCAGTGTCTCGGAAAGGCGCACTTGTCTCTCGGGGGTAGAGAGAGGGTGAAATTTGGGGTCGAACGTTTCTCCTCCACGTTTCTCTTTGAGCCCCCTCCCCTCCCGCGGAGTTATTCAATTGCAAAGTTGACCAATCAGAGCGTAGCTCTGCCCCCTCCGTCAGTGGTTCTCAATTCAATAATCTGAGAAAAACTTAAGAGGCTCAGCACCGTTCCAAGTGGATATTTGAGACTACGAACTCTTCCATGTACATTCTAAACGAAAACACCTAAACATGCTTATCGTTATCATTAGCGTAGACAGTTTGATTTCGAACTGTTTCTTTATTATCAAGCTGAATGGAAAAAGTTCTCACCATGTGTATCGCTCTGATTGGTCAACCTTGAAATTGAATAACTCCTCGGGGGGCCTCAAAGAGAAAAGTGGAGGGGAAATTTTCGACCGTAAATTTCACCCTCTTTTTACCCCCGAGCGGAAAGTGCGCCTTTCCGGGACACCGTGTAGCGTATTTCGAAGTATTTTTCTCGACATGAAAGCACTCCTCTAGCCAGCCTCTCCCTCCTTTCTTTCCTCCCATTATCTGGGGTATCATGGCCGTCTTACATCTAGCTGTGCCCCAGTCGAGCTAGGGCTGCATAGGAAACCATGTAAAACCCAGTCGGGCAGCCGACCGGTCATGCAGTGCCCTAATGTATTCATCTGTCACCCTGACGAGATGAAGACACTAAGCCGCTACACCGTGCCTACCGCGCGTAAGTTTTGTGCGAGTGAGATGTTCCGAATCGGTCACCCATCCAAGTACTAACCCAGCTCAGCGCTGCTTAGCTTGAATGTTCGCCGGAGTAACACCTCGCTCGTCTGACCATTACGGCCGGCGCGAAAATTTATATTCTTCAGTAAAAACACTTTGTCCAAGAAATTTTGTTCTACGTGTTTCAAAGGAAGTATAGTACGTCATTGTTACCCGAGATAGAAATGATGAACGTATTTGTACCGAGTACAACGAAAATCCCCATGTGAAATGTAGCTTCAAAATTATCTGTCAATTTCAGTAGTAGACTATGCCGGCTGGTAAATGCTGTCACTCTTTTCCGTTGAGTTAACTCGCTCTCGTCACCATCCATCATCTCTAAACTCTTGTATAACAATTCAAATTGTCCGCACAGATGCATCGCAAGGCCAAATGCAAATCCATCACCTCCGAGGTATGCAGTAGCCAGCAAAACTAAATCTATGCAAATAAGAATATAGTAGAGATAGTAAGAAAACAGCGACATTTCCAGTGACAGCCAGCATTTCGGACCAATCGGTATATTCCTGAGAAATACGCTTGCATTATCTACATCTTCAATTGGCACGTGGTATTTAGGGAGGCTTCTCAGTATAATTGGAATTAGAACTATGAAAGCTCCAAACATTTGCATGGTGAAAACAAGTTTTCCTATGTAGGCGTATCTTCGCATAATATCACGCGATTCTCCATCTTCCACGTAAGACCAATCATGTACAGCAGAAATGAGGATGGACGACACCTTGTGTTGGTGAATCCAAGGGAGGAGCATCTTCATCACTGCTATCGGAGTTGCTGTAATGACACTCATGGCATCTACTAATTCGGTTATAGTACCGCAGTTGCCTTTGGTAATCCAATTGCGAATAAAGATAACTGCCGGGGTAATCTGCAGTACAAATCGACGAATGAATCGAAAATTTTTCACCGAAAATTGGTTACAAAAAACATTAATAACGTACGAACGTATAACTACTCCTCGCAATTTTTTTGTGAAACTGAATTAGTTCATCATGTAGTACTTAGACTACACGGAGGGAAAAATTCAAGAAAAATTACGGAACAAATCACGTAATCTGGGAGTGAAGTTGAAATTTCATAGAAAGTGGCCAATTTTCACGTAAATTTTACGTTCTATTCCGTAAAAATTACTCATCCGCCCGACACGTCAAGGTTAGCTGTCTGGCGGAGATTTTCAAGAACGCTCCGTAGAAATAACGGTGCGTTCCGTAATTTTTATTGTTTGAGCCATAATAAGTCTTGAAATTTATCGTAGATTTTACTGTTGGAGTTTAATTTTCAAAAAAATTACGTAACTTTTTCCTATGTTTTCCGTTAGGCGCCGGACTTATTCTCCTTAATTCGTACAAAAATTCCTGGAAAGGATCTTGCCTCGCACCTTACGTGACTTGTTCCGTAATTTTTATTGAATATTTTTCTCCGTGTAAGTATAATCCACAATAAAATCTAGGCGGACGCCATTAGGTCAATAGGTGGATGAGAAATGAGCACCTTTGGACACCATGGCACACACCTCTTGGAGTGCATTCAATTCCTCTCGTTTACGCTCTCGCGGAGTTGTGTCATCCGATCGAAGCGATTTTGATCGCGGTCGATAGCCGTTGGCTTTGTCTAGATCCCATTCGGACGGGAGTAAATTGCCCCCACGCCTTTTCGAATTCTTTAAAGTGAAACTCTCTCACCTTTTGTAAAACATGTGAAGAAGGGTGTCTAAAGTTCTACGTTAATATTTCAGCCTATCGAGAAGTTCGTTACGAGACACGTCGAGGGCCGAATAAAAGAAAAAAAGTGCGTGACAAATTCTTTTTTTTTTTTTTATATTACGGCCCTCTTTCTGCCCTCTATACGGAAGCTAATCGGCCCTATCCTCACCCTACGCATGCGGCTGTGGGTCCTACACTGTACCGCATTTGCACTCCTATAGAACATAGGAGATGACATGGGAAACCACAGAAAGACCATCTCGGTACAGGCGGTTGCTCTCTTAGCAACCTCCCGCTCGTCGGGGCCAGTTGAAAAATTCGCACCCACTGGGATTTGAACTCACAACCTTTTGCACATTAGGCTCGCGCCTAGCCGCATGAGCCACCGACGTCGGTTGACAAATTCTGTTGAGAATTAGTCGGGAAGATAGTAGTTCAACGCAAAAACACTGGGGGCGAGCGTAGCGAGCGATCAAAAATCTCGACCAATTTTTAAAATTTTAAAATTATATATCTCAGTAGGGAACGGGTGGAGATGGATCCGTACATCTACCCAGGCATACTGAGTATCAAATCATTATGTCTTGGCATTATCAATAAATTGAAAGTAACCAGTTTTCGGCCACCAGAAATGTAATTTTCCATCGCATACAAGTTAAATTATAACAACTATCATTCAGTTTTCCGAAGAAAAATTCGGAGTAGCTCTACCGACGATTGGATATTAAATTTCCTCGAAAACTAAGAGAAATGAGTACATTTCCAGATAAATATATCCTTAGATCGAAATAATGCAATCATTAAAGAATATATTTACTTGTGTTATGATCACAAATAACATTCTCGGTTTTGGTCTGAATCCATGCGATTCGAGAGACCATATTCCCAGAACTCTGCCAAATAGTCTGTAGTATCCGAGGGCATATGTCGTCTCTACAAGCCAGGGCTCGCTCTCCCTCGATGCTTTCACTTCCATTGTCGTCTTTACATTCAGCTTTGCGAAGACCGAGCGACGTTAGGTTGTACGGCCGTATTTTTATTAATGAAATATATAATATATACAGCATAGAGATGCATGATTTATACCCTAGTGAGCAGTGCACGCTATCCCGGCGAAATATTTTTGTTGCGTCGGGGGAGTAATATGTATTTTTAATATGTATTTTTCCCTTTGTGGGGACTGCAGGTGCTCGTCACAAGGGCCACGTAGAGCAATGTTTCACAGACGGTGCCGGGAAAAATTGTGAAGTCCTTTCTGTTGTTGTGCAAATAGTTTTTGCAAGAGTTTCGAACTCTGTTCACGCGTGGTGATATTCTTAGTCAACATTTACAGTAATGAATGGGAATTTTCTCCTCAGTGGGCAATACTTATTTAGTTAGTAATATTTTTCAAAATCAAATGATTTCGTGGCATTTTCACAAATCTACCAAACTTTCGGGAGATTTCAAAATGTGTGGCGATGAATGGAGAAGAGACATAGATAGAGGAATATTTAAATGAGATTTAACAGGTTTTAAGATTTTTTTTTATTGACAATTTGTCCGTGCGAACAGCAGTAGTAAAATTCAATTTTTTTACGAGTCGGTGAGTATACTTGAACTATTTATTTTCCCATTATTTTGGTTTCTCTCCATTGACTCAGCGATCTAGAGTTTCGGTTGAAGAAGAAATGTTCCCCGATAAATCGTTCGCCAGGAGAATTATACGCCGAAAATTCGTTCCGCATGACATGATGATCGATGATAGAATTTTTCGAGGTCGAATTTTCCTGGGGAACGATTTTATGTATCTCGTATGCTACTACGGCCCAGTTGGAAATGTACTCGAAAAATCCGTGTACCAGACACGCCCAGAATCAGCAGTTCTTACTTGCGGTTTTTGTTTTCTTTGTTTTCTTTTC
>JAPYZM010007164.1:0-10885 GCA_030522845.1 Psyttalia concolor | reverse complement strand
AAAAAAAAAAAAAAAAAAAAAATAAAAAAAAAATAAAAAAAAAAAAAAAAAAAAACAAAAAAAAAACAAATTAGTTCAAAAAATGATTTTTGAAAATTTATAAGTTACTGAAAAAAATTTAATCGTTTTAAAAATTTTATAAGAGCTTGATTTCATATACTAGTTCTCAGGAAAAAATCACAACGATAATCGGAAACATGACGTTTTTTTCAAGTGGCATTTGACGTGGAATTGCTCATTAATGAAATATTCAATTACTTCTAGCTCAACTTCGGGCCAGCGTCCATTGATTGCATTAGCAGCGAATCAACTTTAACACAAGTTTTATCAAGTTCAGCTTAATAGAACGCTCATATAACCTCTATACGCATTTCATATATGAGCCTCTAGGACCCTCATATAGTCGCTATTTATTGGAATTTTAACTTTCATGGAACTCTATAAGACCACCATATGACCTATCCTGTTTATCCGCCATACGATGTCAGAACGCTTACAACTCTCTTGACTATTCCAAATCCGAAAATCTAATCATCTTATCTGCGTGCGAGTGATCCCTTCGAACGAGACTCTTCATCGCGTTGTCCGAATCACTATGTAGGTGCTCAGGGCTCCCTACAAATAATTTTTCCTATATATAGGGGGGACCTGGGCAAAACGGAACGCCTTAATTTTTCCAAGGTTACATAGATAATTTTTTTTTGCATTCTATTTTTTCAGCCTAAATAGCATAATGCAAACAAAAATTATAACTAATTCGGCATTATTTAGCCCGTACGGACAAAACTGAACACTCGAAAATTTTTGAAAAAATCCCAAAATTCCTTCAAATGCATATTGAGGGCGTGATTTTTTCTGAAAATTATGTGTATCGGTATGTGTCCCTCCATCACCCCTTTGTTGTGACGCCATTTTATGTTAAAATCGTTATTATCAATTGTTCGTGTTAAGATCGTTTTTATTTTGTAATAGATTAATAATTGTTGAAAAGAACATTTTAGTTTTCATTTCTTATATTCTCTTAGTCTCCCAGCTGTCAAGCTGCCTGGCATAGAGTAGATGGTAAAAAAATGAAAAAAATTGAAAAAATCTGGGTGTTCCGTTTTAATGCCCGGGTCCCCCTATTTACTGTATATATTATTATATACAGGGACACTCTGTATAACAAACCGAGAATGTATCTTCCCTCAATTCAAACTGTAACCGTACAAAGTTCCTACTGATTCCGAGTATAGCTCGCGGCACTGAAGAGGATATTTTTTTTCGTTTTACAAGCTTGAAGTTGAGAATGGCGCGGAAATGATGACACTCACCAGGGACTTGACGTTGACGTTGAACAGATCGTCCTCGTCTAAAAGTTCTTCGGGGTGATGCTGCACTCGGTGATTACCGTGCATGCTTCGTTCTTCAGCATTAACATTCTGGGTGGACAAAACATGCTACTAATGGTCTTGTGATTGGAGAGAAGAGTGACGAAAATATTTTTTCTTGCCGAATTTTTCAAGGGCAGATGCATAGCAGGTCAATTTGTTGTAAATATGACTTAAGAAACAAATTTTGAAAGAAATCGTGTTTTGTAGTTGATAAAATTTTTTTCTAGTTCAGTAAGTATAGGTAATTTAAACATTAATAATAAAACTATGAGATCTGTTTAATAATTACCGACGATGTAAAAGAATATTGCTTTGGAATATTTTATCCAAATCCTTCAACTAGTTATTGGATCTATTAACTTTGAACAAGCAGTTAAATAATCAAGCATTAAGGCCCGGATGTATTATCTTTTGGAACGTGATCTACCTCCCATTTTATCTTTCCCCAGCAAATTATCATATAAATGATAAATGACTCGATTACCATTTATGCATAATCTTGAAAAATAAACAATTCGTTGATGGTTGGTACAAAGCATTAGTTTTTTTATTTAGTAGGAACCTAAATTGTCAGTCAATTAAAAATTCGTAATTTACCTTCAGCGATACCAATATGTCATCTACGACTAGGAGAGCAGTGGGAGGACGGAGTAATTTTATAATCACTTTGATTTTGATATTAATCAAAGAAAATTATTATTGATATTAATATTGTGATAGTATCTTTTGCAACGAGTGAAAGAAGGGGTTTTGAGCGAGTGGGAGGTTTATATCACTTGCCAAAAACCACGGTTTCCACAATTTACGAACAAAATTTTTCATCTCAATGTGTTAAGAAACGTACTTTCCCGGCACCGTGTCATGAAAAAATATTTTCCCCAATAAATAATGATAATTCGCGAGGCAATATTGCGCAAAATTTTTCAAGTGTTGAGGTCCCGGCTGTTTTGTATTCTTATAAATTCTGTATAGAGTGCGGCAGTCCCGCTTCCCTTCAAGTACTGGATGGCAGACTGGCGCATAGTAACAAACAAATTACAAATTTATAATTTACTAAGCCTGAAATTTTCTACTGAATAAAAAAATAGAAACGGTCTGTACCACTCTTCAATTCATTTTTCAATGTCGAGTTCATTATCCATTCATGTCCATTGGGATATTCCTCGTCACGCGAAATTGTCAACCAAAATGTTCAGTCAGTTTCCCCGGGAAAGATAATAAAATGGGACGTCGATGACGTTCCAAACGATAAACGACCGGGGCCTTAAATTGATAAGTGATTAGCTTATTCTAATGGCACCAGGTGTTATCGGTGAACTTTCAATCATATTACCAAATATACGAAATTAAATTGTTATTGAAATGAATGAGTCCAAGGTAAGGAGAAATTCATTAACTCGACACTCACATAAATGCACCAAGAAGTGGTACAGCTATGCAATAATACTAGAAATTTTATTGCAATATTAAATTATATTTTTGATTGAGTGTTTTTTCTTCTTTAGCTACAAAAGATCTGTTGTCCTTTTTGTTCCGATTGGTTTTGTTCTGATGGTTAGTTCGATTGATATGAAAAATAAATAACTTAGTGTTTTATCATCACTTAAGGAGTTACAAATTTTTATGACGGGGCGATCAATTTGCGGCATTTTTCTTTTATTGTTTGGAAATTCATAACACTGCAGCAAAGACCCCGAAACATGATTGAACTATCAAAAAACGTGATAGGCCACTGAATAATGATAAAATGATGGAATAGTATATCGTAATAAGCATAATTAAAGAAAAGTTTCCATAAGCTAGACAAAATTTTCATTGAAAAATCAGTTATAGCAATGACGCGGAAAGTCTTGAATTGTTTAGAATAATAGATAATCCATTATAAAAAAATCCAATGTAACGTTTTCTGTCCCCGGGTTATTCGAATATATGTACATAGTATATATATATATATACTATACTGTTTTATGTACTGTATATGTTTTGAGGGTAAATCGGTTGAAAAATCGGTCTAATCCAACGAAATATAAATTCATGTTAAAACACTACAAACGTAATTATAGGCGCACATAGCGCGTGTTCATATCTAGTAATTTAAAAAATCAATCGATCAAATTTTCTCACTCAATCACAAAATCACCGAAAGTTTATCTCTGCTTAATCACAAACTAAGTGATGAATCAATCAATTTGATAACTTCTAGCAGTTACAACACCTTTACGATAAATTAGCAATAACAACATGCACAATTTTTATTAGTTAAAAATTTAAGCGAATTCTCTATTTTTGGTACTAACCACAGAGATATTCTCCTTCTCAAGGTCATTCTTCTTGCTCTTTTTAGTTTTCTTGTTCTTTGGAGTGCTGATTTGCGATGCATCGTTGCTGCTACCCTCGATCTTCTTCTTTTTGGTTTTTGTAATGCTCTTGGAGGTGGAAGAGGTCACTGTGCTGGCGGTTATCACCTCTTCATGATTCTCGCTCTGCATGCAATAAAAGTTGATTGATACAAGCTGATCGTAAAATATTAATTGAGTACAATTTTTTTTCCCTTCTGAAAATTTGGTCATTTGAACAAGTATTTCCAATAACTTCCATTTTTGTATTTTCTGAACTTTTTTTTCATGAAAATTAGGACATGCTTAAGCGGTTAATGAGATCATGTGTCAACGATTGATGAAAATTTGCACCTAAAGCAGAATCCGAAAGCATCGTAACCTTTAGGAAATGCATATAATTGGACCTATTTTCAATCATTCGACTAAACTTCGCCGTACTTAACCAACAACAATTGTTCGGGGCACAAAATGCAGTAATTTACGCAATTATATTCAGTCGACTTATATCGGGTTTTTTATTTCTATTGTCCACTTTTTTAAAGACTTTTAGATACTAATCAAAACTGATGTCTATCCAATTCTATTCTTTCGAACGAATTAACTTAAACTGATAGAAAAATTTCACTGGAAGGCAGACAAATTCATTATCTTCGTGTTTCTCCTATAAAAACAATGCCAGATAGAAAAGTGAAAAATTCATCACTTAATTATACTATAAAAGATTGTATGACGGACTATGTAGCTTTGCATAGAATCTGAAAAGCCTCACTACTAGATATGAGGACAATACAATAAAAGTTAATCCTTCGAAACAAAGAAAAGAGGCAAACGATTCATTGATAGACATTAATTCAGTCTAACAAAAATAAATTAAATACCTACACTTCTAGAATCCTCCGGTTCATCCATCATTGCGAAAACTGGGAGAATGATATAAGAGAAAGCAGCATTGGGCCACGCATCCGGCAATTCAGGAACCGTAAAGAATAATAACTCTATCCTTTCTTCCACATGAACAACAACGTTACTCCAAAGTTCACAACTTTAGTGTCGATTATATTCCCAATTGAAAGTTCGTAGAGAAGTATAAATTCGAAATTAACATCGGTGATTACGTGAAGGGACTGAAAATAGCATTTTTTTTTTTGCAAAACTGACACGCGCCGTGTAGCAGGTAACGAAATGGCATCCAGATTGCCATGGAATTAGCAAAGTTGCTAACAGATCGTAGGTACTTAACAATATATTTTTACTGTATAATTTTCCTCTTTCGTATACTCTTTCGAATTTTTACGATTTGGTCCCATACCTCCCCCATGCCCTTCACCGCATTCGTCAATGGACAAGGGAAAACCTCATTTGAGGGAAAAACTTACTCAGGTCCAGTTGTCTCCTTGACCAGACTATCGGTCAGCAGTAAAACTTAGATTAGACCGCTACAATTTTCGACTGCCGTTGCCGCGGTTTGAACCCAGATCATTATACACGTGCAAGCAAACGTTTTTATGCTTTTTGTTTTTATACTTATGTTTTTTTATGTTTTTTGAACGCGCTTCTTTTAACGTGAAAATGCGCAGGTAAGGCTTTGAACTATTTTAATTTATTTCTAATTTCCACCTGGTAACCACTCTTTTTCCAAAACCTATATTTTTTTCTGTTAATTATAAGACTCACTTATCGCTTAACCGAAGAAAAAAAAACATGGAATTAACACAGTTTTACCATCTAATACTTTTTCGCAAATTTCTACAGAAACAGTGATAAGGAGATAAAGTTATGATTGATAAGGTATTTAAATGAGAATATAACGAAAAATGAATATCGAACTGAATTTTTGTGTAATGAAAAATAAAAACTTCAATGATTTATTTAACTTTCTATTTTTCTTCGGCTGAGTGGTAAGCGAGGACCATAATTTTAAACATAATTTAAAATTAGAATTTCAAAAGACAGTGGAGGTCAAGAAGTTATCATTGTTTAAAGTTTTATTATCTGAATTCAGTAACGAAAAAAAAGTGGCGTAGGGCGGGCGGTTAAATGGGCATCATATTCTAAAAATTCAAAAAATTTCGAATCGAAGGCGGTGTTTAATTCTCTGTGATTGGCGAATTTAGGGAGGAAATTTTTATAGGGTACAGAGAACTAGTAATTGATTAATAGTAATTGAAATAGGACTTGGAGTTTTTTGTTTTTTTTTATACATTAATTTGTCAGAAGCACAAAAATTTAATGCAATTTGGGTCCCATTTCTCCAATATTTGTAATGGTTTATCTATATATTTTCAAGCGATTGCTTTTGACAAAAAAATTCGCCGCAGGTAAATAGAAATATAAAGGAGAAAAGGGTCTAACAGACACTGATTAATTGTTAATGTCTTCTAACTCAAGAATGATAATGTCCCATTTACGATATATTCGAAAGTTATGTGATTTTGCAATCCAACACGTCTGATACTAGACAAATATTGAAATTTATCTATTCTTCAATTAAGCTTCATTGATATTGTGTTTTTCCAGGTCCTACTCTGCCAAATCATAGTTATTTATTAGTTTCTGAACCTATTTCGAAAATCCTTCAGTTTCTCTTACTCTTTACGAATCGATACTCGAATTCCAAAGGACTTCGGGTCCATAATTGTAATCAGCATAAATTACGTTTCTAGACAATGAATTTAAGTTGATAATTTGTGACATCGAATTCATTTACAGCCTTTACGAAAATCCTCGAATATGTATATCATCACTCTCCTGGCTTCCTTCATATTTTACAGAACTTTAAATAAAGATGGCTCTAAAAAAATTTATTAGAAACATTGGATCGCATCCAAAATGGGATAAAAAGTAACAATGAATGGCCAAAAGTGACTTAAAAATTGATTAAATTATTACGTTAAAGTTTTACAAAAGTAAAAGAAATTTCGAAAAAATCGAAATTGTACTAAGAAATTATTTATAATAAAATATTTTTTAAATATTACCGTAAGGAGGGACGGTGGTGATATACATGTATGTGTAAAAATTCGAAAAAATCGAAATTGTCCTATAAACTCTAAGAAGAAATTATTTATAATAAATTATTTTTCTTGAAAAGTTAAATAGTTTTCCATCAAAACAAATTGCCGCTTTGCAATTAAAGTATATTCGTTAAGACTCAAAACCTTCAACGAGGTCGATGTCAGCGGTGAAACATGTTTATTTCCGTAGAATAATTTCACAATGTTCCACAATCGACCCAATAGTACTTCACTCGTCGTTCGCACTTTCCCACAACATTCTTAAATCCTCAATCACAATTTGGCGTCCCCCCTTTCACTAATAGTTGATAAGATCACATTTTAATATAATTGACTCAGAATTAAAAAAAATAATTCAATGGTCCTTTTGGATCTACTAAAGCTACTAAACAGTCAGACACTGAGTTGCCTTATAGTTTGCCCTCACCCACCGTCGTTGCCGACTCTCGACTCGGCCTTGAGGCGATTAAAGGTGTCCGAGACTTGTAGCGAACGGGTTCAGGAAACTCCGTGTTCCTCAAACCGTAGCACGAGTGGAGGGACCGACGCCCGGATGGTGAAGATCGGTTAACTTTGTAATATAAGTGGGGGGATTGGTTGATTCCTCTCAACGTTACGCTATGATTGGATACCACCCGCACCTACTAGAATACTTGTTTTGTCAGTATGCGGGGAAAATGTCCGTAATAGCATGCATTGTGAGTGGAGGCGAAGCAGCTATTACGGACATTGACTTTACTAAACTGGAATTTATCTAATCAACATCCAGAATTGTCCACAATGTGTGATAATCACTTATCCTTCTTATTCATTTCAAAACTAAAATAGCGGCATAAAAATTTCGGAAATTAGGTGAAATAATTGTTAACACCTGCGCCTATGTAATAATGAACATCCTTTCAATAATTTCTGAGATATCTGGGAAAAATACTATTATTGAAATTGGAATTAGGCGGGTCCTTGCCAATTTTCTACGATTATTGGAGCTAGGACTAATATAATGTGGCTTCTCGATCTCACTTGATCTCTCGCGATTGGGAACAAATCTCGTAGATTAATCACTCACTGAGGTGATAAATAGCTCACGATTTTCGCTACAAAACAATGACAACTTGAAAAGCGTTACAATTAGCCTACCAGACTCGGCAACTTGGAAAGGTATCATTTTACTTTCTCACAATAATCGCCGTACATGCGACATTGTTACGAAATGGATATTAGCATAAAAGTAAAAAAAAAAACAAGTAAAACAACACTTACATCACCCGAGTTAACCAAATCACTGCTCTCGTCATCTGGAGTTGCTAGGGGAGCCACGGACGGTGAACTCAAGCATTGCTCACGCACACTATCATTTTTAATTGTATTATTAGCTTGGTCAGTCCTTGTCCAGTCTTTGCTTTCAGCAAACGCTTCATCCTCTCCAATAATTACGCCCTTGTCCTGTCGTTCTTCCAGTAAAATTGGATCTGTTGAGGTTCTACAAAAGATCTCTTCATTCAATTCTTCAGAAGATTCAATGATATCATTCGATATATTATTCTGCAACTCTTCTACCTCCTTACTGATTTCATTTTTCTCTTCATTATCATAATTTTTGGTTCCGTAAATATTGTGTTCCTTAATAATTTTGTTACGTTCCTCATGTACACACTGATCTTTTTCCTCTGTCATCAAAGGTCCAAAGACACTAGCATCTTTCAATATCCCTGAGGATTTTCCGAGTAACTCTGCAGGCTCTAACAACTCAGTCTCAAACTCCAGACTATCTCCATTATTTTCTACATTGGCTGCATGCTCTATTTCATGATTTTCAATGCACGGGTCTTCCTGAACACCAATCACTTCAAACACAGATGGAATACAATACACTAAGTCATCATATGTCAGTTCTGTACTGCCGTGAACCCCAAAATTGTTAGTGATGTGGCGAACCTGATCCACCCGGTCAACCTCGTCCATCCACATATCTCTTGCACTCTTTTTTCTCTCATTTGGCTGATAAACGTCAGCAACAAATAGAGATACATCAAGTTCATCATTTACAGGTCCGGCATGATGAGGTTCTCCATTATCAACTTCAGATTCCAGCTCATACGGTTGAATGCCATCAAATTCAGTGATATTTAAGTCCTGATTAGAATTGCTAATGGATTGCGGTGTCATTTCAAATGGATCAATAGTGGTTGCCATAACTGATTGAGAATTCTGGAGAATTACTTTATCATTTTCAAGGTCGAGGAGTGACTCTGTGGCACTGTCACTTGATTTTATCGTTCCTCCCACGAGATTATCAGTGAATACCTGATCTAACTCAGCATCAATCAGATCTACAGCAGTAGTCGTTTCTGCTGCTCGTGCATCTATGATAATGGGGCTACTGAGACCATTTCTATAAGTGTAGGGATCCTCTACGATGTTGTAATGATCAATTTCGGCACCTATGAACTCTGCATTGATGTCAAGTAAGTCTTCGCGAGGTTCAAGGACGATCTTTTTGATTGAAATCGAAGGTTGATGGTGATCTTCCTCAGGAAGTAACAGTTCAACTTCGTCGGAAGATTCTGAGCATATTCTAAGGGCTAGCTCATTCTCAATGAGCTCTTGGAGACTTTTGTCCTCGGGGGTTAACTCGTTCTTTGTGTTGTTCGTTAGTATTAAATCATCGTCGTCGTCATCACACAGATTTAATAGCTGATTGTTACTTGGGGTTATATCGAGATCTATCAAACCATTGTTAGATTTGACACTGCATACATCACTTTTTGTACTTACTATGTTTGAAGATTTTTTTGAAAGCAGCTCAGCCATTGCTGGAGGTTGTGTTTGTAAAGATCTGAAAGCAGATAAGAAGACAGTTTCATCAGTCTTTCACATTATAAGATACTGAAATTCGATGCGCCTCTTCTACTATTACCCTAACGGGCCCGTTGATTGAAATTCGACTGACTGTCGATTGTAAGAATCGAGTAACCTGGTTAGTCGATTGCCATTCGATTAATGATCGATTGTAATTTCGAGTGTGGGTAGCTTAAACAACCTACAATCAACTTCCCTGAAAGTTGATTGCGAGTCGATTCAAGCTGGACTTCTATTTGAATCGAGTCTCAATCGACTAACCCTAGTGGACCAGTCGATTGACGAATCGAGTTGCTCAGTTTGTCAACTAGCATTCGAGGAGATTTCGGTTTCAATTTCAGTCAATAGAATCGGACATGAATTGACCACATACCGAATCGAATAAGAGAATTTTGATTATTAAAGACCCGTGGCGATCAATTTATCTATCGTTTTAGAAAAGTTTTCCCATTTTTAATATGAGAATCGACTGACCGTCCTGTTGACTGAGTCTCGATTGTCTTCTCCCCTCACGTCAATCGACCTCAATCTATCAATTCATTTATCGTTTTAGAATAGTTTTCCCCTATGGAGGAAAAAACTATTACATATCAAAACGTTAGAAAAATTTAATTTTCACTGAACGCTCCTTTTTTCAGCTTAATGATTCTCATTTCACTCAATCCTATCGCTTTTCTACCTAAATAAGCGAAAATACAAATTTAAAATTTTCTATCGGAATGGGGTTTGAACCTACAACTTACCGAGTCACAACCTAACACATTACCACGGAGCTATCGCACGCAATTGTTATTAGTGATCATCTATGAATAGTAGCTATGGGTTTTTTCATTAATCATACTTAACAATGATAAATCAAGCGGCCAAATAAATAAACAGATATTATAACTATTACAATTATGATTATGTTTCTACGAGAAGGAAAAATTTTCTTCAAAAAATTATATTTTGGTCGAAAAATTGATCTTTTAAATGGGACGTATTTTATAAGATCGCTCGGGCTGAATCAAATTTTTAGGGCCATCTTACAATGCTAGCTATAGATTAATTTTCTTCACGGAAATAATTGGATTTTTCCTGAATTTTCTCCCGTTTTTCCAGAAGGTGAAGTGGGTCTGATAAGGTTAAGACCAATTGCGTGCATCGGTTGCCCAATAAATGAATAGAGCCGATTAATCACACACAGAAATGTTCTTGCGGAATACGAGATTTGAAAACATAATTTACAGTTTTTTAAATCGTTATTTACTATTTTTACGTCGTTTACGTTGTTCTTTTTTTTTTTTTTTTGTTTTTTTTT
>JAPYZM010007162.1:0-10470 GCA_030522845.1 Psyttalia concolor | reverse complement strand
GTCACATGACCTGATTTCAGGGAATAGAATATAATTCGCATATTTGCATATGATAACGCAGAGCTGTCCAGTAAGTGGCGCCTCAGCGTTCCCACCGGTAACCCTCTGGTAATGTGTGGGTAGAGAATGAGTGAGCCGTATGCATGTTTGTGTGAGTGTGCTTGAGTGCCTGTCAGCTGACAGGATTTCCAACACTTCTCGTGCTAATGGTTGTAAAGCGTACATCGCTATAAGTTTTGCTTTAACCTCTGTCAGCTCATTACTCAACTTTTTCAGCAGATCTTAAATCTAGTGCTCCTCATTGAAGTTCCGCTCATTTATCAGCTCACTGATTAGCTCAGTTCTTGTGTAATCACGAGAACAACAACGTACAAAATAGTTTATACATGTAATTTGACAACACCGCTAACCGCGTGGTGATAATAAAATCTGGAAATTAACTCGTGTGTGGAAGTGTGGTTTTTCTCACCTGGTTAATCCATCCTTTTGATCGCCTGCTCATCCCTCCCGGCCTAAACCAGATCCGGATCATTAACCTTCGACGGATAATTAACATTTTTTGGTCCTTCCAGCCGGCTCAGAGAGGGGGGAAGTTGTGTTTCCGGTTGCCACGCGGCGTTGGTGGCTTACGTGGTGCCAAACGCGTCACGGTCCTCGGAAGCTCTCATCACCGCTTCGACTCTAGCCACGACCATTGTCGGCTCATCAGTGGTGCTCATCCTGCGGTTCGCACATTAGCGAAGGCGGGAATTTTTCGGATGGCTCACCCGTATCTCGTGCTGCTGCGCACACATCCTGCTCCAGTCACTGCCGACTGTCTGCTTCGTCATCTGGACCCGGGTTTCACGTTCTCTGGCACCAGCTAAGTACCGCTCACGAACGACTGGATTTCTCTCACACAATCTAAGTTTACTCACTCGCTCTGTACCACCTGTTCATAGCTATTATTCTATTTTTCACTGTTGTTGGTCAACTCTTATCTAACAATGAGTGCCTCCGCTCGACTGATTGATCTGAACTGTACGCGGGGAGCCTTCATTTTACACGTACGTTCGGAACTGAACGCTGACTCTGCGAAGAATCTCACCTTAGCAGTTCTTCGAGATCAGCTGGAATGGCTCACGGTCTACTGGCAGAAACATGAGGCAATGCACAAACGGCTCGTAGGGGATAGCACTATCTTCTACTCGGATGCGAACATCAAGATAGTTTTCGGACGCTATATTGAGGCATGTTCGCAACTAGTTGAGCTCATCGAATCCAAGACTCAACCATCCGACGTTCAACGGTCTGCTCAACCTGGTCCTGTTCGACGAGTCCTCGTGGAGGCCCAGCTGAAACGTCTGCTCAACCCACCTCGTATGACAGCGCTTGACTCAACGGAGCGATCCGCACTTCTCAACCAGGTTTCTGACGCCTTGGGGAAGCTCAAGAAACTCGGATCCCCGGTAGATCACTGGGACCAGGTCGCGGTATTCAGAATGGTACGGCTCATCCACTCTCGGCTCCGGGGCGCCTGGACATCGAAACAAGAGGACGCGTCTGAGTATCCGTCCTTGGCTGAATTCACTGCCTTTCTCGGTGAGAAGCTCAAGGCACTTGAGTCTGCAGAACTTCATGCTCCTCGCGACGTTCAGCCAACTCATCAGTCAAGGTCCACAACGACTCCTGGGCACTCTCAACCTCTTCATCGACCTGATACTGCTCACTGAGCTGAGTCGACTTCAAGACCAGACAACTGGTCAGCTCACGTTGGTTAGAGTATTGGCAAGGTCACCTACCCTTGATCAATGTGCTCAGCCGGTTACTACGTCTCGTCGTGTCCGGCTTATAAGAAGCTTACCTCAGAGGAAAGGATCAAATTAGTAGAGCGGCTCTACCTCTGCTTCAACTGACGACGGACGACATGCCGTCAGAGACTGCCGTTCTGCTCTTCGCTGCAAGTTCTGCAGAGCAGCTCATCACTCGCTCTTGCGCCCGCAAGGGATATCACAGACGCCAAGTTCGCGTACAGCTCAACAGATTGATCCGTCCAGAAGTCAACCCTTGGAAATTGTTCCTTATCGTTCGGTGACGAACTCATCCAAGGGGCTAACGACTATAACCTCACCTCTACTACCCGTCGAGTCGACTCCAACAAGCAAACCAACCGCTGGGTCAACCAAGTCTTCACCAGGGGAATCTCCACCAACTCTTGACGACACTCAAGAGTCAGGTAGTCAGCTCACGGGAGTTATCTCGGTCACCGAGTGCCAAGTTGAGTCAGCTCCTCAAGTATCGGTTTCGTTGGCAACTGTGACAACACGACAGAATAAGTGCCTCGTTTCTGTCTCCTGCTCAGCTCAATCGGTTTTTTTTCATTATAGTTACTCAATCAGTACTGACTTCTTCTCATCACGACGACCATTGAAGACTTCAGAACTCCTTCAGCTGCTACTGCCCTTGACCGCCGCAGCATCACTTGGACTGACAGTTCAGCCTAACAGTGTCAGCTGAAGTATGACACGCTCATCATACAGTCCACTAACTCATACTTGTTCTCATTGTGGCCGTCGGTCAGGTTGCTCCTAGTCTGCTCTCACCTCACTGTGGCCATCAGTCAAGCTGCTCCTAGTCTGCTCTCATCACTGTGGCCGTCGGTCAGGCTGCTCCTAGTCTGCTCTCATCATTGTGGCCGTCGGTCAGGCTGCTCCTAGTCTTCTCTAGTTCGGCCCTATCAGCGGCTTCCGGGATAACAATTATATTTTTGCAAATCAATAATTTAATATTAGATTTTTCTAATGACGCGATAATTAAATTATTCAATTTTCGCCAAGTTAGGGTGTATAGCCCGTCAATTGATTCTGATAGGCTCAAAGAATTACTTTTTGTCTCAATAAGCCATTTATTTAATGACTCTAATGATTCTATTAGACTCTCATTTCCGTCGATAATTAATGACAGGTAGGTCATTTTTCGGACTTGTGTGGCTATCATTTTCCCTACCTCCGGTTCTCGGTTCATTACCTCCGGTAATTTTCCATATTTGCTCAACAATGGGGCCCCTTTGTCCACTGGATTTCCATCTGGAGTGATGCATAACATTACGTTGCCTGTTATCGTGGATATATTGTCTTTTATTATTTTTACTTGGAGTTGATTTTCTGGAGACTTTATTTCTCCGTCCTCTTCTAACTCGTTATCAGACTCTATATCTTCTGTCTCTTTCCTCGCACCTCTCCGCTTCGTGTTTGTCTGTGTCTATCCCTCTTTCATTAGCGCTGTCATTGTCCTCGATTGCTTCGTCTCGCTCCTCATCCCTCGGTATTTTTTCCTTGATTGTGGTGGTAGGCGATTTTGTCCCTGTTCTCAAGCGTGAAGAAACTGATCCGTCCATACCTTGTGACTTCACATTCTCGTTCATTTTCGACCTTTTGCGAGTCATTACGTTAATTGAATGGTTTTCAGTAACTTCAATTTGATCCACTGTTTTCTGGACAAGGCATCTGCAAGTTCATTTTTCCTTGCTTGCAGATGATTTTATAATTGTATTCCTCTAATTTAATGCTCCAGCGTAAGAGTCGAGAAGTTGGGTCTTTCACACTGTATAACCAGACAAGTGGTCGGTGGTCTGTTATCAAGAGAAATTCCTGTCCATAGAGGTATGGTCGAAAATAGTGGGTAGCATATATAATTGCTAATAATTCCTTTTCGATTGTCGAATAATTATTACCGGCTTTATTTAGGACACGCGAGGTATATACTTCTCCTTGGCTGAGCACTGCCCCGATTGCGTATCCGGACGCATCTGTTGTGAGATTAAATACTTTATTAAAATCCGGATATTGTAGTATGGGTTCTCTAATAAGACATGTCCGTAGCGTTTCAAAAGTGTTTTGCTGTGGTTCGAGCCATTGAAATGCCACACCATTTTTTAAAAGGTTTGTTAATGGTTTAGCGATTTTTGAAAATCCGTCAATGAATCTTCTGTAATACCCTGCAAATCCGAGGAATTGTTTTATGTTCTTGGATGTCCGTGGTACAGGAAAGTTTTCGACAGCCTTCATTTTATTGGGGTCTGGTTTCACACCTTCTTCACTGATAATATGCCCGAGATAAGCTACTTCTTTCTTTAACAATTCACACTTGCCGGGCTGTAGTTTCAAATTGGCTTTCTTGAGTCTGTCGATTAATTTTTTATATTTAACTCGATGTTCCTCTAGGGATTGAGCGTAAATAATACGTCATCGAGGTAAACGAATAATTCTTCCCCTTGTAATGCCGACAGGGTTTGATCCATGAGTCGTTGAAATGTCGTAGGTGCGTTTTTTAACCTGAAAGGCATTCTATTGTACTCGTAGCGTCCGTATGGCGTAGAGAATGCTGTCTTCTGCTCATCTTCTTCTCTCATTGGAATTTGATGAAACCCGGGTGCTAAATCAAATATTGAAAAATACTTCGCGCCTCCTAGTTGATCTAGAATTTCATTGATTAGAGGTAGTGGGTATGCGTCTCCCACGGTTTTTTCATTTAAGGCTTGAAAATCAATTACAAATCTCCACCGTTGATTTTCTTGGAAATCGTTTTTCTTTGGGACGACCCACAGCGGTAAGTTGTATGGTGAGGCGGAGGGGGGATATAATTCCAGATTTAGACATTTCGTCGATTTGCCTAGCGATTTCTTCTTTATGAACGGCGGGTTGCGATATCATTTGGAATTAATTGGGATCTCGTCGGTTGTTATTATTTTCTGATTCGCGGCATTCGTTTGTCCTAAATACTCTCCGGGTAAATGAAAGCTAAAATGTGTTTCCTTTATTAACGTCAGAATTTCGTTTCTTTCTTCTTCATTGAGATGTTCCAATCGTAATAATGGAGTCAATTGCTCGCATCTTTCGTTCCGGAGACTACTGACGTGCCCATTATTTGATACCACGGTTGCCCATCTGGGGGAATTTCATATTCTTGTGAGTTTCATAGGAGAATATTTGATTATTGAAATTTTTTCATCCGTATTTATTGCAGTGACGTATGCTCGATTATGTCGTTTTGTGACTAGGGCTTCTCCGCTGAAAATTTTATCACCTAATGGCAGTTTGGGTAAATATCCTCCTCCCGGAGAATCCTAACTCAAGGTGGGAAAAATATTTTTACGACTCCGTAGGGGAAGTATGAGAATGTTTGTGGTGTAGAAGGGAACAATCTAATCTTTTAGGTGAATTTTATCCGATCCGTAGTCTATTTTTGCTGCATGATCTTCAAAGAATGGAGCGCCTAAAATTCCGTCCTGCTGTATCGGTGTTGAATCGTTTACGACATGGAATAGTGTGTTTTTTTCAAACAGGTGTTTTTCTACTTGTCCGACCGTTTTCAGGCATCCATTCACTACTCCGCTGATAACGGATGTTTTCGTGGTATCAATTTTATCGTCAGCTCTCAAGGTTTTTCCCTTGATAATGTTTATTTCAGCACCCGTGTCTATCATTAATGTAAAAGGTAGCTGTTCAATACTCCGTGTGAGAACTATTGTTGTAGTCATCCTATTATTTAAGTGGTGTATACGATGGTGCTCGATTCCGCAAAATTTGGTGCATTCGGATTGGGTTTCACTACCGTAGCGCTCACTGTTGCCTTGTCCTCCCGCGATGCGCTTTCCGTGGGGGGCGTCGCTTGTTTCCCGAATAATTTTGAGTTTGCTTAACGTGGAACCTTGATGTGCTGGTTCCCTGTTCTTTTCCGGTTTTCCTATTATCGTATTGTTTTTTCCTACAATTTTTTATAAATGTCCTTTTTTTTGACAATACAAGCAAGTAGGCAATGTGGTTGGGTAACCGTTTTTCTTGAAACAATCCTTTTCTAAATGTCCCGGTTTATTGCAGTAATCGCACTTCAAATTAGTTATAGTGTAAATAGCGTTGTTATCAGGAAGTTCTTGAGTTACATTAATTTTTCTGAAAAAGGTTCCGTGCAATTCGTCCTTAGTTCCCTTTTCGCGTTCCATATCTACTGCTGCTATTATTAATCCATCGAGTGTGGTAAATTTCTTTGGGTTTAGGTGAATACCTCTTTGTAGTCCTCGCGCAAAACATTTAATTACTTCTTGTTCGGTGTCATACTTGAAATTTGGTTGGATTCCGTGCGTGTGTGAATGCCCGTCGAATATAGCTAACATGGGGTGTCGAGCACGGTTACCGTATTCAATCACGGCTTCCTTTTTATCCTGCACTAACCGACCTAATTCTTCCTGTAATTGCGTCAGAGAACGAACCGGCGAAAATGATTCTTGCAAAAAGCTGATTAAATCGTGAATTGTATTGAAAATTCTCCCTTGAATTGATTCTTTGGCTGCCCCTTTGAGTCGATTTCTTATTGGGCGTACGAGGTGCGCCTCTGCCGCGGGCGGTACCATATCTTTTGCCTCGACACAACCGTTGACAAATGTTCGGAAGGAGGAGAACGATCCGTCGAATTCGGGCACTGCTGATATCGCATCTTAGATAGTAACTGAAGCTCCCCTTACTCCCGTTGGATAAGCATACGGTTAATGGGCGTTAATTGGATCAGCTTTTACATGGATGTTCTCTACGTCTGATAAAAAGGGTGAATTTCTGTGTGGAGCAGACATGGGAGGTTGATACAGATTTGCTTGAGAGAGCTGAGTAGATTGATACTTATGGTTATTACAGTCAAAAGGATAATTATTTTTCACTGAAGAATAGTTCGATGCTTGAGGATTTCATGCATACGTGGTTGCAAATGGCGTATTTTAATTAGCACCCGTAAATTTATTAGTATCGGCAAAAAGAGGAATTTCCATTTTTTCAGGGATTTTCAATTTTTTATTATCTCCAACTACGGATGTGTACGTCGATTGACTGAATAAACTCATCGTCGGGTTCACTGGTTTAGTTCCACTTGTGTAGTATGGGAGGTTTTAAGTTAAATTAAAACGAACTGAAGTTATTGACGGAATTTGAAACGGAGTGGATGATTTCAATTCCTCGAATTTATTTTTGAAGATTCAAGTCTCGAGAATCTGGGTATTTGTCAGCGATTAAATTATAAGTTTCATTTATTATTCCCGATTCCTGAATTTGGTTTAAGGTGAAATCATCGGTTTCTATGAGGTATTTTATTACGTCTTCTTGCTGTGGCGAAAGTTTTTCACCGTTTTTGATTTGTTGGATTATTTGTGAATGAATCCTCCGATGTATGATTTGGGAATCATGTCCTCAATTTCGATTCTTTTCGGTATTGTACCGGTTGATTTCGAGAGAAGTATGATTTCGTCAGTGAGTCTCAAACCAGTTGCTAGTTCAGAATTCGCGGCATCTGATATGGATTGTTCACTGGTTACTGGCAGTATACTGAGATCCGAGTCGATTGCAGAATTTTTAGTACGAGTTCTAATTAATTCTTTTCCCGGCGGAGGGGAAAAATTTTTCTGCAAATTCAAATTCTTCTTCGAATTCAAATTCTTCAAATTCATCTTCTGAATCTTTATTACTGTTTCTGGTTTTTCGTTTAAATCCATTATTTCCTGACGACATCGTCCGATTATTGGCAGAAGAAATCCCACCGCTACCACCAAAATTAGTATGTTACGGACGTGATTAATTTGAAACAAATTGATCTGAGCCAATTTATTGAGAAAAAGGGATCAGAAATCGTCTCTAGTCGCGGTCCGCACTAGCATACTATTTATTATATTTTTATTTGGGATCCTTTTGCCAGGGGTAAAACACTGAAGTGTACCGATGCGGCGAATAATAGTACTATAGAGTGATGAATAATAGTATTATAGAGTGATGTTAATAATAACGAAATATTTATTATTAAACCGAACCAATAGTTTTCAAGACATTCAATTACAATTGAATGGAGGGAAATGATGATGAACGTGAATTGATGACTTACGATTGAACTGAATAGACCTTTTTGTGAAAAACAGCAGTGCCGGGAAGTACTGCAATGGGTCGGTGACCCTCGTGGAGTTTCTAGAGCCGTTGGGCTGGAGAAGCGACGGTGTTCTAGAGTCCCTGGGATACGCTGGCACGGGGAGTAGATGTTCTGGATCGGGGTTTGACTCGAATGCAAACTTCAGTAAATTCTTGATGAGAATTTACTGCTGACTGGTTGAATAAAATTGGAGGTAGTTCTCGACTGGATCAGAGTGACGACGTAATATTAGATATAAATTGACCGGAGTTTTAGCAGTACTCGGGCAGAGTAACGTTCTAGTTGGTGACTAAGATGTCGGATAATCGGAGTCAAATATTACTCGGGCAGAGTAACTGTGTAGTTGACAACTGCGGTGATTTCTCCTAATTTCGGGGGTTTTTATACTAACTCCATCACCCGCTTCCCCCTTCGGGGGTCCCGATCAGCTCGCCACGTGTTTGTCTCTGATATCAATTTCGGATTTTTGACCTGGATTAGGTGGCGGTATTTTTATGATCGCATCATAAAAGTCTCGGCCGCGTGTGGACTTTGGACTCCACGGGTAGGTAACTGCGTACTGCGTCGTAGGTGAGATGTTTTCCTACTCCCTCATTTCTTGGTGATCCCATAGTTGTGCCTATCTCGGTTATTCTTGAGTTGTTTCTAGAATCTTCTTTCCATTCCGTTTTTATGATCCCCGTTTGACTATTCTTGATTTCGTTTTGAGTTTGATTATATTTTCTCAGTGCGGGAGAAAATTAAATATAGCTGGAAATTGTTTTCCATATTTCCCAACCTAAGGTCAGCGTGCGCAACACCGATCCTGGTTCGGAAATCTTATTAATCTCTGACAAGCTCGTCCGTCAGCTGCAGCTGACAAAATCCACCACCTCCCTCCGCATCTCTGGTGTTGGAAGAACGGCATCTGGGCCTCCGTTAGGCAAAGTTCTACTCACACTCCAGTCATCGCGTTCCAAATTCCGGCTCCGTGTGACTGCCTACGCATTCAGCCAGCTCACTACGTTGTTACTGATCTTTTCAGCCGACCAGCTCTTTGGGGATCATCTTAAGGGGCTCGCTGATCCTGAGTTCCTCACGCCTGCACCCATCGACATTCTCCTTGGTGCAGACGTATACGGCCAGCTCATTCTGCCCAATGTTGTCAAGGACGCAGACCACTCTCCAATAGCCCAGCTCACGCACTTTGGCTGGATTGTACTCGGTCCTGTTCAAGGACCAAGCTCAACTCGGGCCACGTCAGCTCATGTAGCGGTCTCCAATGAAAACCTCAACGAACTGCTCACCAAGTTCTCGGTTCAGGAAGAAGTTCCGGAAAGCTCAGAAGGTCGGCTCACCCCTGACGAAGCTCAGTGCGAAGAACACTTCGTTAGGACTCACACTCGTGACAGCTCAGGCCGCTACACTGTTCGTCTACCGCCTTCTGCAAGCTCAGCTTAGCTTCGTGACTCGCGATCTTCCGCGCTTGCTTGCCTATATCGTCTGCTCAGGAAATTTTCACGTGATGAGGCTTATCGACAGCTCTACTGATCGTTCCTGCAGGAATACGACAACCTCGGTCACATGCGCCACGTACCCGACTCCACCGTCAGCTCCACTCATCAGGGCTTGCACTCGGCGGTCGGCGACGCTTCCGAGATGACCTTGACACATGACGCTCCAGCTTCAGGAGGGTTGAGGGTCTCGGATGGTCCGCCTTCCCCTGGGGCTCGCTCTGGACCGGAGTACTCGTTCCCTCATCACGGCGTCATAAGGGCAAGCAGCGAGACGACCAAGCTCAGGGTCGCGTTCAACAGCTCTCATAAGACCAGCTCCGGAAGATCGCTAAACGATATCATGCTCAGGGGGGCCAGGCTCCAGAAGGACATCGCGGATATACTGCTCTACTCTCATCGTTACAAGCTCATTTTTATGACGGACATCACCAAGATGTTCCGCCAAAACTGAGTGCATCCCGATAATTGGCCGCTGCAACAAATTCTCTGGAACAACTGAGATGGAGACATCATACTCAGACTCATAAAGTTGAACAGCTCTGCGCCGCTGGCTGCTTTCCATTGGCGTAGTGGCACTCGAACAGCTCAGCTCTGCTCAGATTATGCTCATCCAACAACACCTGTGCTGATCAACGCTCATTTGACAGCTCAACAGATGACACAACCAACATCTTGGGGGTTTCGTGGCAGACCAGCTCAGACACCTTCGTCTTCTCGGCAGCTCAGCCCAAAACCAAGCCACTCACTAAGCAGATCATTTTCTCAGAGACACCTCAATTATTCGACCCGTTTGGATTTCTGGCACCAGTCGTGATACGTGCCAAGATCTTGCTTCAATCCCTCTGGATCGAGAAGCTGGGGTTGCGGACACTAGGATATTAAATGACTCGAAATAGTTAATAAAAAGGTGCCTCCCGGGGTAGGGGAACAGTAACTCGTAAAAGCCAGGTAGTGACCGACAGATAGATTTGAAGGAAAATTTGTTATATTGGGAACCGATTGCGTGGGACAAAACACTAAAGTGTACCATGGATTA
>JAPYZM010007160.1:0-11631 GCA_030522845.1 Psyttalia concolor | reverse complement strand
AGTAAGGCTCCTTTATTTTACTTTCCGTGGTGAGAACATGATTTTTCTCCCCGGCGTAGGAGTAAAGTCGCAATTCCCTCCCGCGTAGCGGGAGGGAATACTTTGCTCCCGCCGGGGAGAAAACATGATTTTTCACCCTGGCGTAGGAGTAAAGTCGCAATTCCCTCCCGCGTAGCGGGAGGGAAGTGAGTACTTTGCTCCCGCCGGGGAGAAAAAATACTTTTTTGAAGTATGTCAATATTAATTAATTGAATTATAATTTATCTATTTGATTGAAATACAGTTTATTTGATTCAAATGAAGCATTTTTTTGGATCCACTAAATCAAAAAAAAAATTACAATCTCAAATGATTGTAGCTTTCCTTTTGATTCACACTGAAAACTCGAAGATTATTTATTTTATTTTCGAATTGACCTTTCGAAGACTATACACCAATCCCTAAAATATGAGAAATTCCTCCTTTGAATTTGTTCCTCTCGACTTTACTTGAATTGCGTTAATGATGCTCACTCATTCCGAAATCGCCCAAAATATCTATATATTCGCACGGTTGTTCGACAGTTGAAAGAAAACTAGATACTCGGTGCCATAGTCACCCGCATTGCAGAGGAGCGTTTAATGGTTTATGCAGGAGCCCGGGAAATCCCAGCGCATTTTCGCACTGATATCGGTGATGGCGTAAAGCCCCTCTCACCCTCCTCAATCCTACAGCGCCCTTTCTCCCCTCGTACATACCCGAGTTTGTGAGAGATGAGTACACAGAAAAGATATCCTCACATTGAGAAATGTTGTCCTCCTCACAGTGTCCAACCGGGTCAAAAATTCGAGTTTCAGCTGAACGACCTGAGTAAATTCTCATCACGAAGTAACTTTAGTATGATATATCTAAGAAATACGTGAGGAGCTCGTGAGTGAGTAAGAATTTACACTTTTCAAAATCACCTCATTCAGATCAGGCGGATATTTAATTAGGAACTGGTTGAACTAAAAATTAAAGGATAATTGATATTCAATGGCGAGTGAAATCATGTCGATTGGAAATTTAAAATTCCCGGAAAATCTCTCGAAAAGTTAATTCAGGCTGAATAATTGATCTTGCCAATATGGAGGCCGAAAGGATTGGTGAAAATTGAAGAATCCAATGAATGGAAAAAAAAGGAAAAAGGAAATGGAAATATCGCGATACGGTCATTTGAACCAGCATGCACGATCGAGAGTCATTGTGATTCCGCTTTCTCTCCCGCCCATTATAACATAGATATTCATTCCCCATCTCCCGACGAGTAGTTTCAGTTTTAATACGTACTTCACCTCTCATTAAAACTCTTCGCCTGAGTGCAGCAATTTTCGAAAAGCTCAAGTCCTTCTCTCCATCACCCCTTCCTCCCTCTCATCTAAATGTCGAAAAGCCTATAGCTCTCCATGATATAATGTTTCCCTTCTTCATTCTCACCGTCCTTCCAGCTATTTGCGATCCTCTACCCCATTATCCGGACATTTAATATTCAACGAAAGTTTCATCGATATATTATTTAACACGCGAAGGCTGGAATTTCCAATTTCGATACTGAAGAATGGTATTTATTTTTGGATGAAAAACGAACGGAACTAAAACGGAATGGTTGAATCATGCATCAATTTGATGAGGCATTATTATACGGTTTTCTCACTTCGGTTGAGCGTATATTAAAATTATAGTTGGCAGGTCTTCAATTTAATAGTTTTTAATAATCCTAAAAAGTAGTTATGCGTTAAACGCATTCAATCGATGGTGACTACCCATAACCGTGAGTATTCAAATATACTCAATTTTCTTAATTGAAATATATTTTCTTTTGATTCATAAAAAAGTAGTATATTGCGCAACTAGTGCGTAAAGTAGCACTTTTTCGAACGAGTGCTAGGCGATCACACGAGGCAAAAAAGGCCATACACACGTGTTGCACACCTAATTTTTTGCAATACCTGCCAAAATTCGCTTTGAGGGAAGGTTTGAGGGCAAAGTGGTTTTTTTGCGTGCGGAGTGCGGAAAAGTCAACATCGTGTGTAAAGTGAAATTCGAGTGCGTAAAGCGCAGCTTAAAGCACGAGTTTCACTTTACGCACGATTTACGCACGCGTAAAGTGAAACTCGTGGGTTAAGCTTCGCTTTACGCACTCGAATTTCACTTTACACACGATTTCTGACTTTTACGCACGCTGTGCGGAAAAGTACCACTCTACGCACGAAAACCGGTCCCGAAAAGGGGACTCATTTGGAATATTCCGAATCGGACTCAGGAAAATGTACTAAATCTATATGCTAGCTAAGGCGTTGAATATGAATGAGGTTAACTGAGATTTTATCAATTATCCGAACATTATTAATATAATATTGCAGTTACCATCGATTTCTGAAGGAAATTTTGTATTTTTATTAAAACCTTTCAAAGGAAAAAGGTCCGGCGATCTAACCATTGCCAGAATAATAAAACAAATTTGTTGCATTTTTTACGATACTTCAGTAGGAGATAAATTCGTAAGGAGTAAATCGGATTCAAGGGCATTTGGATATCCCTAACGAGGATTTAGAATTCGGATAAAAATCGTTATCATAAAATTACAACTATGTAAGTATTAACCTCAGGAAAAATCAACCTCTCATACATTAGCAACCAACGAGTCTGTGGAAATTTGAATGCATCAAGTTTGCCTAACTCATTTCGCTCATATACCCGCTCGAGGGAGTATGACGGTGAATGTGCAACGGGTTTCCTCTCCCGTTATTCCCTTATACATACATAACCTCGTAGCTTTAATGGCGGCCCATAATGAAGCTTATTAAATAACAATGTTAACCGCGAGGGCACTATAAAATCTAGCCCTCTGTACTTCCACCTCCCTCCACCAACGCATTTCTCGTTTGCCACTCTAGCCTGGGGTGCCATCGATTTATCACCGCAAAGTACGATTCAGCTCTGCACCCAACATACACCAACATAGATATCTCCTAATGACAGCCACAGCCATGATGTCTTCATAAAAAGCCCGAGTCTCCCAGAAATTACGAATTCAAATCAGTTGCCATTGTTCACTGCTCCATGGAGGTAGACTGAAACAAAAATCTGAAATATAGTTCAAATTTTACATGAAAAATTGAAGATTGATGATAGGGACTGTGAAGTAATGCGGATAGATCGAAGAAAAAATTCAAGACAAACGGGTCTTAACCTCAAATCCCGGTTGATTTATGGGTAAACATTGGAATTCATGCCATGGCGTAACTAAAAATGCAAACATCTTAAAAGGTCAGCAGGAACGCGTGAGAGGCATTATCTACTAGGAACACCCCTTCTCTAGCCCGTTAAGCGGGGGCTAGTAGCGGAAGAGTGGAGTGAGATTTTTCTTACACCGAAAATCAATTATGCATGTTTGAAAATAAATTCTTAACATAAAAAACTATTTTTTCTCTTTTATTTACTCTGTAGATGCGTAAAATGTGAAAAGTAGGTCGAGATCACCAATTCGAGGCCTATCGAGATTTTTATTCAACATTTGTAAATTTCTAAATTATAAATTACTAATATATAGATAATAACCATTTGAACAGTTTTTTCTAAGTTCAATTTGTACATACGGTTAATGATTTTTATCTGAAAGTCGCGTATACAGTAACCCCGGTGAATAGTAGTTGTTGTTTTTTTCAAAACTTAGAAAAAAGTTGTACCTCAAAATTTTTGCAATCTTAATTGATTTCTAACGATTTTAGCGACTGCGAAGTAAATGTACGACAAACTTTCTTTTACATCCATTAGTGATTCTCGGAAATATATAATTGACCCTTTTGCAATACCTGCCGAAAAAGTTCACTTTTCGGTATGGTTTTTCGTGCATAAAGTGGTACTTTTCGGTACAGAATGCGTAAAACTCAGAGGTCGTGCGTGAAGCTTCGCTTTAGTCACGCGGATTTCACTTTACTCATGAGCTTGACTTTTCCGTACTCCGCACACAAAAAAAAACTTTTCATCACGCTGTGTGGGAAAAGTATACTTTTTCTTCATCCCCTACCTGAGAGTACGCATTTCCGGGCAAAAATTGGGTTGTGAAACAATCTCTTTTGTGGCCAGCACAGTTACAGCGCCATTCTTTCGTCGCGAGTATTGGCCAATCGCGACACTAACGATTTATGCGACTCAAACACACACTAAAGCCCATAGTGCCGGTGTATGACAATACAAGCATAACCTCGAAAATGGACCCATCGTCATCTGAGGATTCTGCTGACGAGGAAGAAATTTTAAGGAATTTTGACGCAGAATGTACTATTTCGACACATTGTGATGAACAATTATGTTCGTAACTCGTGAAAAAATTGGTTTTTGTCTCGTGGGATTATATCACTCGTCTTCGGTTCGTCATATAAACCTCCTACTCACCAAAAACCATTTTTTTTCACATATTACGAAATATACGATTGCCCTCCAAACCTTCCCTCGAAGCAAACTTTGGCAGGTATTGCAACAAATTGAATGTGCAACACGTGCGTATTGCCTTTTTCGCCTCGTGTGATCGCCTAGCGATGCACAACTCATGCGAAAAAGTGCTACTTTGCACACTAGTTGCACATAGTAGATTTCGACACTAGGCCGTGAAGAACTTTTCTCGCAAATATGAGGTTACAGGGCGAGCCGAAGGCGAGTTCTGTAATCATATGAGGCAGGAAAGTTCTTCACAGCCGCGTGTCGAACAATATTTTTTGTCACGACGTCTGTGGGCGGTGGTTCACGGCCGCGAAGCGGCCGTGAAGTAGTGCTTTACGGACTGAGTGACAAAAACAATATTTTTTGGCACGATGTCTGTGGGCGGTGTTTCAAGGCCGCGAAGCGGCCGTGAAGTAGTGCTTTACGGACTGAGTGACATATGAGGCAGAAAAGTTCTTCACAGCCGTGTGTCAAACAATATTTTTTGTCACGACGTCCGTGGGCGGTGGTTCAGGGCCGCGAAGCGGCCGTGAAGTACTGCTTTACGGACTGAGTGACAAAAATATACTATTCCGTGTGAGATAACAAATTCTAATAACCTGCGACTTGAAACCTCATGACAGTCTCCCCTTAAAAGAGGCTCAAATGTTCATTTAAAATTCGAGGCGTCACTGGAGGTCAGGTCTCGATATCCGAAAATATTCGGAATGATCCCTCAACAGAGAAAACAAACATAAACCGAGACAGAAAAGGGAAAGCCTAGAAAATAATTGGAGTTGAGTCCGATAAAAGTTCGATGAGGGGCGAAAAAAGAGTAATCGCTTTTTCCCAGATATCTCGGATGGCAGGAAAAGACAGTACGAGAGCGATGCGGTTTTATATCGAGTCCCGTATTATTTTTAGCCGTTTATCGGAGACTGAGGCAGAGGAAACGACCGACAGAGATAGAGTGGGAGGGGCGAAGAGGAGTGGGAGTAAAATCCACGGGGGCTTTTAATGATATCGACGAGGAGACCCAGCAATTCTACCGGTTCAATGATTAATGAACTCGGCATCCGTTTCCTGTCCAGTCGAATCGAATGGCTCATAACTGAGCTGATATTCCCATGGTAATTACCTTATTTTAGGGGGAGGGGCGGGGGCGAAAGGAGGACGAGTGGACCTCAAAAAACTGGTGCCCTTTTATATTAGTTTAAAGTAGAAATGATTTTCGCTGCAGTATATTATCAAGAGCAGTGATCCATTTCAGGATCAAATATTTATTACGTTTCGCGAAAATTTAATAAGTAGGTGTACTTATTGAAGTGAGTCTACTCTTGTGAGTGGATAAAAAAAAAATAATCAAAATCTGGAAGCATTACTCTCATTAAAATAAAACGATCAATGACCGACTTCGGTGGCCGAAGCGGCTAGGTGCGAGCCTAGTGTGCGGAAGATTGCGAGTTCCATCCCGGCTACCGGTGATTTTTTCTCAATACCTGAGGGCCCGGTGAGCGGGAGGTTGCTATTAGCAGTAGCTGCCTGTACCGACATGGGTGTTCTGTGGTTTTCCCATGTCTTATAATGCGAATGCGGTACAGTGTAGAATCCACAGTCGCATGCATAGGGAATAGATGCCCATATATCCTCCAAGAATCGAAGGCGATAAAGATAATAAAAAAAAAACGATCAAAGACAGCAATTTGATTAGGCAACTAATTATCTTTCCACTGAATAATTTTTGATTTGTGGAAAAAAATGTCGGGATGCAAAATTTTTTAGGGCGGAAATAAAAATATTTATGTGGCGAAACTTATCTCAATATTCCTTCACAAAAATACTCTGAGTACCTGAATCGATTACTCAACATGTTTTTCCATTCAAAGAATCCTTTTTTTTTCGAGTTCACTTCGTAAATGTAATTTTGCTTCATTATTATCATCTTTCGCGAAAATTATTAAAACACTATACATTATCAGACGATCAATCAAGCCAAGCGTTGGAACAATTAGCAAAAGACCGAAATACGTCGCAATATTGTTATCATTTTAAAATTTCTTTCCCCATCGTTTTTTACATCTCGACCCATTTCCCATCTCCTTCCAGCGATGTCTCAAACTTTTCCTTCTTTTCCCTTTCTTTTTGCAACTGATGTAACGAACGATTCACTGGGATAGTGAGGGATCATCCACGATGCCGATTCTCTTTCCTCTGTGGGAGAAGTAATGGTGTATGTGTTGGTTGAGATACGGAGACAGGAAGACGGTTTTTTTTTCGTCTGTGTGCCTCACTCCAGATCACGACTGAAGGTATAGGGAATGATGAATGGTTCCGACGTAGAGTAAGAAAACCTCCCGCGGGTGCCCTCCCTAGAATGAGGAAATAGAGCGCACGGCTATTCTTGTATTTCTTAGACAGGTCCACCAATTTCACTCAAAAACAATTCTCCATATTACTTCAAGACGCAAAAAATAGTCTTCTCAGTAGATCTCTCAGACTTCTCAGTTTCCGATCTTTTTTATCATGTGACTTGTTATAAATTTCAGTTGAAAATTTTAGCTACAGTTTAAGAAAAATAAGTCATTACCAAAAGCTTCATCGATACTCCCAATTCCTGTCGTTCTTATCTCTAAGTAAACATCGTCATGCAACTTCCGAGTCTGTTGCAACTTTTAAGCTGCACATCGTGGCCAACTTTTCAGCCGCCGAAAGTTGATCGACCATTCTCTCGTCCTCTCCCCTGTAACTACGATAAAAAAAAGTACTTTGGAAAAGAGTCCTCGACCACCTCCAGACTCCTCAATCTCTCGAAACGCTTCCGGCTTGACGTTGGAGTTGCAGATAAACAGGAAAATACTCCCCAAGAAATGATGCTGCACTTTTCGCCCCCTGAAAGCGAATCCGGAATTCCCAAACTGCCCTATTTTTATTACATCAATCAAAAACAGCCAAGTAAAAAAGGGTCGCAAACAAAGACATAACGTCGAAATAAATCTCCCGAAGACAAAAGAAAATTCGCATATAAAACAAAACCACTGATATCCATAAAACGAGAAAATCTATCCAGTTCTTCTATTCATCCACATAACTTTAATCCTTGACTTTGCTATGGGAAGTGCCAATAATACATGTAGTTACATGATGATGATTCGTTGAAAACCTAAAGATTTGTTCAATCATACTACTACGTGCTGCATTTCGCCATCCTTTCCCGCTATAAATCCCAAACGTGTAGATTCTCCAAACGCTCTATATGCTCGTTACATGTATTCTGCCCTCGCCATCCTCGGCTATTCATTTTTTTCCTTTGTATTCCATTGAATCCAGCAGAAGTCGTAGAATTTTCAATTCAACGTTGATAACCATCCCTCGGCACTTGAGCGCCCTCTCCGGGGAGCATCTCCCTGTTCGCCTTTAACTCATTCCCGCTGTGCCTTCTTATACCCATTCTCGCACATCCTCTTCGCCCCCCCCCCCTTCCTGTACGTCCGTCAGTATCGCTCAGATGAGTGCATTGCGTCCCATGCCCGCGTTCACATCGCAAAACAATAACAAAATTACGGCTGCAGCCGGGATGTACCCGTCTCCCCTCTGTAACCACGTTCATCTCATCATTTCACCCACTTTCATTGTGCGCAAACGCCAAGGCTTGTTTATATGACAAGAAGTCATCCACCGGCGTCGTTAGGTGGCGCTGGAATCAACGAAAATTGTGGGAAGGGGGAAGACGAACAGAGGAGCTACTAAAAACAGAGAGCACGGGTGGAATGATTCTAAATATAGACAGGGTTGCCAGGTTGCAGAAACAGCCGCCGCCCCTTTCAGCACCGGGTGGGAAGGCGGCCGGCAACGGTCGCCCGACACCCCTTCCCCACCCTCCTCCTCGCCAATCTACCCAGTGAAGGTGGAATAAAAGGGAGGACGAGGAGGAGGAGAGGAGTTGGCGAGAGAGGTGTGCGGGTCGACGTCGCTGGGTACACAGGCAAGGTCGCGTCATTGATCCGAAGTGGGGGCTGCCGGTGTGACGCGCCCAGTGACGTCATTACCTGACCCGCGTTGCTCTAAATGTGCAGTGGTGCCCTCTCCAGGTGCCAACCTGGACCGTCAGGGTACACACTGACCTCTCCAGCATCCACTTACAGTGTTGAAATGAAAGATGAAAAAAAAAATGAGAACGGGTTGGATGGAGATATTAGCTTTAACCATGGTAAACTCAGATTAATTCAACTCTTCACAATCACATGAATTAATTCAGAATCAATAGAGTCAAGTTAGTTGATTAATATTTTGAAGTTATGTTTGTCAGTAGTTAAATGATATTTGAGAAATTCAACAAAGTATAACTGTATGAATTATTCTTTGGCCGTATTATGAAATGCAAACAGCCATCGGGGGTGGCGAAGGGGGGGGCGGGGAGTAAGGGAAATATCGTCGTATTCCGGGCACGGTATAACCACTTTGTTTCACCCTCACTCCATCCACCCTCATCCTCGTCGTTTCATTTCAATCTCTCGTATTTTCTGTTCTACTCACTTCTCTCTTAGTCCGGAAGTCACAGCTTATTAGCGAGTAACTCCACTGGGCTGGGTGTAAACGTTAAACGTGCAGTACCCCAGATTTACCACGGAACTAATTACCGATTTAAGCTCTTTTCACCTTCTGCCCCTTCTCCTCCCGCAAAGAATTGCTACCGAGTTCGGCGCATGATAGCGGGGTATGCTTTAAAGGTACGGTAAAGTTCTCTCCCTCTCTTCGCGTTCTCACAACCGGTAATCTCAGTCTTTTTTTTTTGAATAGAAAAAACTACTCGAATCTATGAGGACAAGCAATAATGCAGAGAAAAAGATAAATCTAAACAATCTAGATATAAACCGAGGCCGGGGAAGATAGAAAGTTCTGAATAATTCAACGGAGTCTGACTATTGAATGAGGTTCACTACTTAACCTGTATCTAATCGTCTGAATATCCTGGAAAATACCCCAACGGAAACGCCTCATCGCTGCACACCCCGGATGATCCTGAGGGTGAGGCGGAAGGGGGAGGATTTATCCTGTACGGGATACTAGAAAATCGGTGCATTGGATTGAAACCGGGAGTTGAGCAGCCACTGACGAGCGCGACGATACTCGCTCACACTCGCTCAGAGGAAAATCTAAAGCTTTTTCGCCTATATATATATACATTCATTGCACTCTCTTCCTACCTTTTCCTTTATTCCCGTACCCTTTTGCCGCTTCCGTGATGGTTATAAATTATACCGTTGGCCTATTTGCATCTAGGGGGCGCTGCACAGTTTGTATTCACCGGTTTGTGAGTGTGGTGGAGAGGTACTCTTCGTCTCCGGGGGTTGGGGGCAGCCAGCAGAGAAAGAACACACTTCTGACTGACGGAATAACTCAACTTCTTTTATCTGTTTTTTTACTATTCTTTTTTTGGTCTTCTCAGGAAAAAAAATCAGCATTGTATCGCGATGCAGTGGCATTGCGGGATTTTCAGGGAGATTCAGGCAACCCAGGGTCACCTGGGAGAGTTCCGGGTATCATCCATTCGGGTCTGTTTCAACCTCGACTACTATATTTTTCAGGCCGACGGTAATTGCCGCTGTGTGCCGCACCGAGGAGGGCACGATAGCGGTGGAGACGAAATGGAATTCATCGGGTTGTACTACGGGTGGCTTGGGGCGCCCTTCAATAATCACGTACTTCGGTGCATTCTCGATTGAATGAACAATGAATCTTTTTTTCCTGTGGAAGAAGTGAATGTTGGAGGGAAGAAGGAATGCAATTGTCGATTTGTTTGCAGTGGGTGATTGGAATGAATTTAAATAGAGAGAATGTTATAGCTCAACTTCTCGTGATTAGTTTTTTTTTCGGAAGCTTTAGGGTCTGTTGATGATGAGGAGATGAGGATGGAAGACTGTTATTTCGGATCGGAGTTGCGGGGGAGGGAGATCGGGTGATTGCAGCACCTGACCTCATTGTTTAGGTTTTTCTCCGGGCGGAGGGGATCAAAGAAATGGTCCAGGTGTAGGATGATGGGTGTTGCCTCATTTAGTTCGATGGTAGGACAGTAGTGGGAGGACCTGTGGAGAACATATTTGATGATTGAGGGGTTGTGAAGAACAATATTGGGACTGGGGCAAAGGCGTGATTTATTATTATTATTATCCTTGTTATTATTATGAGATCATTGTGAAGAGTCAAGATTGATGATAAATTACGCTAAAGTTCATGGCAAATATAACGGGATGAGGGATGAAATTGTCTGGATCACCCAGGTGGGGTTTTAGTATTGGCCCAGCCTTGGTCCAAGCATGGTATTGCAATCGCCAGTACTGGCCAGCGATTGGCAAATTGAGTGGCTGATCAGTGGTCCGACATTTGGATGATAACGCCGGGCCGATAATATGGCAAACAATAATTGGCCAAGCATTGGGATTATATCAGGCCCTATTAAGGTGCCAGTCCTGGCCCACAATTGGACCCAGCCTGTTGTGCCAAGTACCAATATCGTTTAATTAAAAACAAAAACAAAATAATTCACCGCTTCACGGATGATTTCCACTATTAAATACGCCTTACCTACGCAATCCTTATTCAATTATGGTTGAAAACCCGCTTTTGATATTTTTTTAAGTATTAGAACTACTTGGGATCGAACCTACAACCTATAGAGTATTAACCCTACGCCTTAACGACTAGCCTACCGTGCAATTCTGAAAGTCCCCATTTATAATCGGCTATGGTTGTTGCCGTCTTTGAATATTTTATTAATTAATGAAATATATTTTCATTTTTAAAGTTTTTCATAATACACATTTTCTTTTAATTATTATTAATATTCAGACTGTTAATTGAACATACAGTTGAAGAAAAAAGTATAAAAATGTCTCGTCCGTATCGTATTTTACAAGAATATTCATAATGATAATATAATTTCCAGATAAATGTTATTCAAGTTTTTATTTCAAAGACCTATTGGATATTAGTAGCTCTATAAAAAAAAAACCAATGCTTGGCGATCCTTCTCTTGGCCAATTTTTGCCCTGACATTGGAGCACCAGTGCTCGATAAAAAATAAAATTGGCCGGATGTTGGGCCAGTTTTTGAACTGCCAATGATTGGCGTATGGACAACTGGCCAGGTTTTGGCCAAACATTGAAGTGCCAATCGTTGGCGCTCTTACTCTTG
>JAPYZM010007159.1:0-13346 GCA_030522845.1 Psyttalia concolor | reverse complement strand
GACATGGTTGGAGAGGAAGACGGCCCATGATACCGCAATTAGGGGGGTGGGACTAGTAAAAACCCGAATAGGGTATACTTGGAACGAAATAAATAAATAGAGACCCAGTAAAAATTCTGCAGATTTTCTTACGGAAAACCTTGGCATTTTCTATACAATTGATTGGATTTTAATTGAGAAAAATACCTCGACGGTTGATTCTTTCTGTTGATCAATCCATTCTGATCATCTTCATTTTTCGATTCCGTTAAAATAGATTCCGGGATTTGATGGACAATCACCGGTGATTTAGAATGCATCATGTCTAGGTTTTCAGGGGGCAAATCATTAGTCAGAGAGTAACAACTCGATAACAACGTCTCTCCGAATAGATCTCCAAGGTTGACTTTAACCGGGTCCATCTCGTCCAACTCATCTTCAAGGACATCAAACTCTTCCTGTAAAAAAAAACATTTACAAATAGAAAAAATGGACAAATTACCAATGGATATAGATCGATTGATAAATTACCCGATCATCATCATCATTCAATAATTCCTCAATGGTCTCATTTGGCTGTCTTCGATGCCTCATGAGGATGTACTCTAAGTGTTTCCTGAAGTGATAAATCAATTTGATCATTTTTATTCTGTTATTTTAAAATTATTAGTGGTGGTATGAAACAACTATAAGGAAAACCTCAATTCTCCTTTTCTATGTTTTCGATGATACTCCAGAATGGGTCCCAGTCCCATCAGCCTGGCTTCTTCATTGATCGAACTATTAGCGAGGAAACTATTCAATGCTCCATTGATATAAGGCAATGCCTGATGAATAAAAATAAATAAATAAATAAATATTTTCAAATAAGTTTTCAATAGATATTTTGAAAAGAGATGAGACTCATAATTCAGGCAACATTTTTTGCAAGTTTCCGGGCGATTTTATCCAAAGATTAAACAGATTATTAATTCATTTTGCAATGGGCATTTTCGGGAACAACATAATCTTTAAAAAAAATTAAATGTGCAGCATACAATCTGCGTGCGATCCTCTTGAAAAGTTCATGTTGAAACTTTCGAAAAGGATCATTTGGAAATTGCAAAATCCCGAAATAACAATTATTTCCTGGGGTATCCATTAAGAAATTTTCTACATAAATTTATTGAATAAAATTGTTTTTTTATTTTTAAAAATTAAAATAAAACTACAGGGGGAGAAACATAAAAAAATCATATAGAAAACACCGCAATACTAAAAGTTGTAAAAAAATTGAATGCTGCGCAATTATGTTGACGATTTTTTCATCTCAATCAGCATCATCATCAATCTCAGAATATGGAAATAACTCACTGGCAAATGTTCAGTAGATAGCAAGGCAATCAGGGTGGACATGACCATGGTTGCCATCACAGCGGCTCTTATCTGCGCCTCTTTATGCAGCGATAGGTTCATTAACAAGGCCGTAGCGTACTCGAGCCTGTAAGAGCCCATTGAGTGGCACTCGGCTTTCAAGTGATGAATGAGCCATTCAACGAGGCCAGAGGCAATCATGTATAATCGTTGGTGTCTCCTTAATGAGAGTTTTTGCAACATTGCGATTATCATGTCGCAGGTGAATGCATCTATTGAGTCCGCGTGAGTATTATCGAGACATTGCACCACCTGCAATTGTCCATACACGACTCACAACTTTGATTAATTCTTTTTTGCTAATTTCAACTAACGAACATTTATCATCCCCCAATTGAAAGACTATTATACAAAAATAATTTTTCTTTATGAGATTGAAGAGAAAAATCTCCACTACAGATTCTCCCGACATTTAAATTAAAGTTTTCCGTTTAGAGTTGAACATTTCAAGGCTAAAATGAAAATCCGTAATGAGAGTTTTCAAAAATCTCAACTTCAGACATTAGAAAGATTTGATTGATTGATTGTTTCAATATGTGAGATTGTTAATTTAGAAGATTGTCAAAAAGTTGAGACTTTAATAACTCTGAAAGTCAAATAAACTGTAGAAAATTCGCATTGAAGAATTGCTATGAAAAATGTTTGAATTTTTCCACACACGTTTTACACTCTTCATTTTTACTATCACAAAAATAAAATTCTATTTACCACATTGAGTACAGTGGGGCCCATAGCGAGATAATCTCTTCCACATTTCAAGGAAGCAAAAGTATTCAGTAGTCTTGCAGCCGATTGCTGTACTGTATGTGGTTGTACGACATCCAGAGGCACCAACAAATACGGCAGAACAGGCCGCCCCGAATCTCCAGCGATTTGTCCATGCAAACCAAGCAAATCACTATTGATAAACTCATTAACAACTTCGTCTCTCTCATCAGGCTGGCTGAGTGTTATCTTCCATCTCAACGCCTGCAGAAGCAGCAGTTTCGTCCTGACACTTCCATTAATGAGATGAAATTTAATTTTCCTGTAGTTCAACAGGTTTGGCAGAAGTGGTACAGTCACCAGAAGCGATCTGTTAACATTTCCTCCATAATTATCACTCTCGGAGAGTGAAATTTTGCTGGCATCGCGAATGTTCTTGTCGAATAAATCCGGATAAATTCTCATGCAATTTTTCAATGTCGCCTCTATAGAGACTGGCTGTCTGTGAATTGAATTCGAAAGCGATGATGTCAATTCACCAGTTATACTCATTAATTTGTAGTAATCTGTGTGAAGTCGGTGGAAACGAATTTTCAACTCCTGATATTTTCGATGGACATTTGATAATTGGGATCTGGTCAGCATCAGCTCTTGGCTATATTTATTCGGAGCATTCGATCTTTTACCTCGGGGGGTTGTTGGAGTGTTCAATTCACTCGTCAACAGATCATTCTCTCGATTTTCAGAATAAGTTTGTGTGCCTTTTGATACTAAATACACTCGAGGTTGAAGGATTTTCTCTTCCTCGTTTTTTCTCTCGTTCGCCAAAAAATCGGGTATGTTTCGGTCATTTGCGATTAGTGAATTCAATTTTGGATTCATCACTTTCACAGAATTCAACTCAACTTCCGGTGGAGACAAATCTCTATTCGATTTCGATGACAGAAATTGGGTTGAAGTACTGGAATCCAACATTTCCGGTTTAGAATTTTCGGAGATTATCTCAACTTCCGATGTTTCAATCACAATTTCTTCAGTTGAATTGTTGTGGTTCTGGAATAATCGTAGTTGTGAAGTTTACAAAAGGAAAACAAAGATTTGAAAAATTTACCTTTGGTCTAGACATTTCCGGGACTCCGCATGGCTCTCGTCACTTCAATATTTTTGTTTAGGACTGAGTTTGTTTTTCCGACTCGATATGGAGCCATGAAATAATCAATAAATGTTCGGTGCCTGGACTAATTAATTATGCATGCCAGTCATGCTCGTGTTTCTATGAGTTGGTGGAGAATTAACACGAATGGGAGAGAAGAGCTTTTAATTATTTGGAGATTAATTTAAATCTTAAAATTTGGATTTTTTTCAATAAGATTTCGGAAATATCGACGAGACTGGCTGGCCTCTAACCTGATCGGTCTGTCAATATCAAGTAATTAGGGATATCCACGGGTTCGTTATTTTCTAGGGATTTGTTAAAGTAGCTGACAAGATTGAGGGATGGATTAAATATCTGAGAATGGACGGGGATATCGGTGAAAATATTTTAATCGCTGGGAACCTTATACCAAAGGTAATTTATATTTAATTTATTTAGTTTGAGGTTAGGATGGCACAGAAATCATTCTCTAAGAATGAAAAAGATTGTTTATAATGCTTAATGGCTGAAAAATAAGTGATTTGGGTCTATTGACCTAGTTTTATTACCAAATTTGACGCATTTTCTGTAGAGGTCGTCATGACAATTGAAAATCTTCTGGAGTTTCTGTGTTTGTGATTGTGGATTTTGAGATTTTTATGGATTTCAGACACCTCCACTGGCTTATTATATCCCTAATTTCATAACTGATGAGGAAGAAGCAGAAATAGTGAAGTATGTTAATAATGCACCTCAACCGAAGTGGACGCAGTTGAGTCACAGGAGGCTCCAGAACTGGGGAGGTATTCCCCATCCCAAAGGGATGATTGCTGAACAAATACCAAGTGTAGGTCTACTTTTCGTTACATTTTCACGAACGTATCACGTATAAAGAAATTTAGTAGGAAAACCTAGCGAATTTGCTACACAATTGTACTGAATTTGGCCTGGATTTCCTATTAAATTTTTACCGGTTTCCATTGGAAGGTTCCATAAAAAATATTTGGTAGAATAACATAGAAAAATGGTATTTTTATTCAACTAATTCTATTAACACATTCCCTGTGGAATTTCTTTGGCTGAAATTTCCTAATGATTCTCCTTGAGAATATCCGAAAAAACAACAAACTCATGAGAAAAATACGATTCTATGGATTTATTCATAAAAACTGAGATTGAAACCCCATAAAATTATCTAGTTAATTTACTAGGATTTTCTATTTAAATAGCTTGTGCGTGATTCGAAAGATTTCTCTGCTGATGAAGTGAATTAATCTTCTGGGTCATCCTCATTATAATCCATTCTATACATACACGATGAAATTTTATAGAACAATCAAACAACAAACTTAATGACAAATTGTATTGGAATTCTATTGAAACTTATATTCATCTTTGGCCAATAATATTTCAGAAATCTATACTTTGATGACGCGTTTGAATAAAAAGAATCAGTAGAATTCAGTATTTCTCTATGAATTTCTTCACATAGATCATTTTGATCACCATTTTTAAAAAAAATTACAACAATGAATAAATTGCAGCTTTAACAATAATAATAATCATGACCATTGCCATTATCGGAATTTAACATACGGAGAACATTGATAATACGAAAAATTCTGCGAATGCGATAGAAAATGCTACTGAGCTTCTATTATTTTTTGTTATTCTGTTTCCTAGAACAATTTAAGTAGAAACAAAAATCGAGGTATGAAACTGATGATGCTAAATGAACTTAATTATGTTCAAAACATCTCTATGTCATTTTTATAGAATAGTATCTTCTAGTGTCGTGAAATATCAAAATGAATTTTATTTTTCAGTGGTTACAAAAATACATCAATAAGGTCACTTCCCTGGAGATTTTTGGTGAAAAAACACTACCAAATCATGTTTTAATCAATGAGTATTTACCAGGGCAGGGGATAATGGTATGAAATTCTGAAAACGATCATTTCAATCTGTTTTTTTGTATTACAAATAATTTAAATTACAAAATTCCTTAGCTATCTGTTGAATTGTGTCTCAAATAATCGAATAGTGTAGATTTAGTTAATTTTTATAGGGACACTCCGATGGCCCCCTGTTCCATCCAATCGTCACGACCATCAGCTGCGGATCTCATACTTTTCTAGAATTCACCAGACGTTTGGACACAAACGAAGTGAGTCCTACAATTAATATGGAAAAAAACAAAATTTATTTACCTTACTTTTATCTATTTAGCTACGTTGACAGAAATGACAGATGATTCTTGTCTGAATTTGAAATAGCTCAAATGAAAAGTTACAATTATTTTGTTCTGTTTTTTTTTAGATGAAAAAACAAAGTATTTATTTTAAAGTATTTTTGATTTTTTTTAGAAGTTTTTTAGAAGGATGAAAAAAAAATGTCAAATTTGAAAATCATTAACACGATTACAAGACTTAGAATTTTATCTTTGAATATATTTTCAGGAAGAAAGAAACTTGACCACAGAGTTCGCATTTTTACTGGAACGAAAGAGTCTTTTGATTCTTCAAGAAGAATTATATCACAATTACCTGCATTCAATATCAGAACGCAAAGTCGATGTCGTATCAGTCGACAATATCCGTAATTTAGACTTATGCGGATCGAAGTACACAGATGGCGAAATATTAGAAAGAAAAACGAGATTATCGCTGACCATTCGTCATGTGCCAAAGACCAGCAAGCTCAAGCTCAAATTTTGATTAATTATCTGAGGCTCTAGCTTTTGTACTTTCATAAATATATGAGAACTTACTTCTGTTATTTCCTGTCTTTTATTCGATCATGTTGTGACGTAGTGCTCTGAATCCTCATAATTTTCGAGACTGACGTCCATTATTTCCTCGTCAGACTCGTCTAACATACTTTGAAGGGAATGAATTGATGATATCAGCACATGGAATTGCTTTCTTCTCATTTCGAGTTTGTGTTCTAAACGCTCGGATTTTTCCTAAAAACAGGCAAAATGGAGTATTAATTCAATTTTTTCTATTTCGTATTCTTATTCAATTGTGGCTATGATACTCTATCCAAATCTCCCCAATGGTTATCTTTTCCTATTGAAATATTCAACAGGAAATTTTTTTTTTGGAAAATTAAATAGAATTGAATTTTCTGCATCGAATTTATTCAGATACTTTCAGCAAAATATCGCTCTATATAGTTTATGCCATAGGTGCCCGTAATCACGCGATTCTAACCTCGCTTCGCTTGGTCAAATCGCGGATTACGGGCACAATGACATAAAATATTGTATGGAACTTGTGCGTAATGGTGTTTTCGGCTCGTGGGAGGTTGTAACACGAGCCGAAGGCGAGTGTTATAATGTTGCATAATATATTAATTATAATATTATATTATAATATATTAACATGTTGCATAATATACTATTTGCAATACCTGCCCAAAAAGTTCAATACCTGCCCAAAAAGTTCACTTTTCGGTACCGGTTTTCGTGCGTAAAGTGGTATTTTTCCGCACAGTGTGCGTAAAAGTCAGAAATCGTGCGTAAAGCTTACGCACTCGAATTTCACTTTACACACGTGCTTGACTTTTCCGCACTCCGCACACAAAAAAACCACTTTGCACTCAAACCTCCCCTCAAAGCGAATTTTGACAGGTATTGCAAAAAATTAGGTTAGCAACACGTGCGTATCACCTTTTTCGCCTCGTGTGATCGCCTAGCACTCGTGCGATAAAGTGCTACTTTACGCACTAGTTTCACAATATACTATTTGTTATTAAACAAGAAATTTGAATTTTAAAAAACTTAAAAAAATTGAGTCGAGCATATTTTACAGAAATGACATCAGTAGAATAACTTGTGCAAAAAGAAAAAGTTTATTATTAATTTTTTCTGTAGATAGTTGTGCGTTCAAAGTCTAAGGTGAATTCATACAAAAATATATTGGAATTGTCTACTGAGTTCGCTGGAATTTTCTATTAAAATTGTCTCGCGCGTTACCTTCAAGTTTCCGAGCTCCTCCTTTAACGTCTCCAGCTTCTTATTAGTCTCCTGTCTGTCAGGCTGTTCACTGATAACCTTAGCCAGCACATCATACTCAATCCTATTTTTCCTGATCTGCTTAGCCTCCTGCAGTTCGATTTTAGTGGCATCAATGGCCTGCTTTGCCTCCTCAATCTCGATCTCAATGTCCTTAGATAAAGTCTCGTAATTTTTTAGCTCTTCCTGACTCATTGCAGAGACAAGTCTCGTTTTTCTCTGGGCAAATTCGCATTGCGCCAATTGTGAAATTATTCTCTCGTAGAGAGTATTGTCCACTTCAGGATCATTCACCCATTTTATGAAGGATTTTAGAAGGATATTTATCCTGCGATCGTCCCCAGTTCCATCTCCATCTATCAACAATCTGCGTCTTATGACTTCCTCTGAAAGTTAAAATATCAAATGGTTTGATTTTAGGATGAAACGGATCAATGAAAACAGCCAAGTGTAGCTCAATTACTCACCATCAGACATTCTTACTATTGAATTAGAAATAACTTATTTCTATAAACTTTATCGAACTTTTTTTTCCAGTGTCCGGTGTTTTGGTTTCGCCGCTTTCTAACCCTAAAATACACTTTTGGGGCTAGTGATATTATTCGTAGGGTCCCTAGAGAGCACCCAGAACTAACTAGATTATTGGCGCTCGATTCAAATAATGAGGATTGCTGATGAGAATTTTTTTTCTGATTCTAATTTTGATTTTGTTTACAAGTTTAAAAAAAATGCAATCTAAAAAAGTTAGAACAAAAAAGAGAAAGATTAAATTACTGAGAATACCAATGTCAAATCGTCATACTTCCCTAACGAAACTATAAAATATATAATTCTGCTTTAGTACAAACATTGCTGAGACGCACGTTCGAATAGGCCTCGTGACAACTACAGCTGTGTATGACTACTGCGAGATCGATTGAAGTATAAGTAATTGATATTGAATGTTATGCGCGATGCAAGGAATAGTTTTATTCCACGAAAATGAATAAATAAACTAAAATGTAATAGAATTTTTTTCTTCGCAAGAAAATAAATAAGTAAGTGCAGTGGGTCATGCATTTCTTACATCATCGAAGTTTAATGTGCCATCGAGAAATAGGGTAGGAAAAGAACTACGAGAAATTCCACGATTTTTTTTCCTCGTATTTCGAGGACAAAGACTTGTCGTTTTACAAAGAATAATCAATGACAAATATCCAATGAAACAAAGATACCAGATATGGACTGGGATTAATAGATTAATTGAGATGCTATGAATTTAGCCGTCAGTCAAGCATTATTCTGACCTTACACCCTGTAATAAGTAAAACTTCAACTTCATCACGCTATGTCGGAAAAGTAACTTTTCAGTCACTCGACGCGAAGCGGAAACACTTCTTCGGCACATTTCCTCGCCTTCGGCTCGTGATATAAACCTCCCACTCGCCAAAATCCATTTTTTTTCACTTGTTACGAAATATACTTATTTTGTCACTGCTGCTAGGTTCATATAGTTCAATAGGCCCGTGTCGAGAAGTGCCTTTTCGTTTATTCGTAAACGAAATCCCGAAACTTGTGAACGAAAACCTTCTTCCTTACTAAACGGAAAGACTTTTCATTTACAAGTTTCCTTACTAAAAGAGTACTAAAAGAGTACTAAAAGAGTTTTCGTTTACTAGTAAACGAACAATGGCATAGTTCGCCACTCCCTGAACGTAACATCACTAACAAAAAATATCATTTGGATACACGTGCCACGGGGTGTTCAACTCGTGTGATTGGCAGCCCTCGGCGTCGCCTCGAGCCGCCAACTTCACACTCCTTACCACCCCATCGCGCTTGTATTGAAATATACTATTTTCTCACTGCTAAACGAAGTTGCCACTTTCCGGCTACGTCGAGCAGAAAAATAGTATACACAGCTTGGCCAGTAAATAAGAAAGCCTCAGATCACATGTTTGTTGGCCTCGGCTTCGCCTCGGCCGACATTTCCATGTGATCTTAGACATTCCTTACTTTACTGGCCACGGTATGTAATCTACTATTTCTTACCGCCGGGCGGAAAGAGGCTACTTTCTGCCCGCTCCGCGGAGCGGCAGAAAGTAGCCTCTCCCCACCCAATGGAAAAGAAAAATCGTATTCTACCCTCGGGCGGTAAAATATACTATTTGGTCACTGCCTTCTACGTTCAGCCCGTGCTCAAAAGTGCCTTTATGCCATAGGTACGGGTGCAATAACGTAAAATATTGTATGAAACTTGTCCGTTATCGTGTTTTTGGTTCGTGGGAGGTTCTAACACGTGCCGAAGGCGATAACGCACGTGTTGCATAATATACTATTTCATTTACATAGTAAACAACAAATGGCAAAATTCGCCCTTCGCTGAACGTAACATCAGTAACAAAAAATATAGTTCGGATACAAGTGCGACGGAGTGTTTCAACTCGTGTGATTATCAGCCCTCGGCTGTATCTATTTAAATTTCCTTGCTCTGGAAAAGGCTACAAGTATATTATCCAGTTTTCTTAGCATTTTTAATTGGAATAACAATTTAAACTTCCTATTTATTTATTAATTGTTGATACAACAATCAAAACTGAATACATGTAATTCATTTGACACTTTCCGATGCAGATCACTGGTAGCTACTTTTGTTTGTAATACGATTGTCAAAGGCAACTGCGGTACCATAACTGAATTAGTAGGCACTATCAGTCATATTATTCAAAGTCCAATAGTAGTCATAAAAATGCTCCTCGCCTGGATCTGACATTGAAGAGCAGAAATCTCTTGATATTCTGCGACGATACGCGTAAATAGAAAAACGGAAATCCCTCAAGATTTATTTATTGAATAAACTTCTGCTGAACATTTAATCCTCTATTAACGCATTTTTTCCCAAATAATTCAATCGTCGATTATAGTGATAACTCCATGGGAGTTTCCGAATGTTGGACAAAAGATTAAGACTTTTTGGATCCTAAATTTCTATGGAAAGCTCCAATTGACAATTAATTTGTACAATTAGTCAATAAATTGAAAATATTTTCTCTGTCCGAGGGGTGGGAAAATGTTAATGGAGTTCCCCTGCATTCTCGCCGAAGGTGTGAGAGGTTTCAAACTTTCAGAGTTGACATTATCAATATAATTGACGATTAATTTCTTTTATTAATCATTGAGAAAATTATTGATACTATTTTCTTGATGATTGTACATTCAATTTATTCTGGCACAGGCAGTAAACACAGAAAACGAAAATAAGTTAAAATCATATTCTAACAGAATAGTTGTTCTAAAAAGTAGAACTTTCGAGATTTTCATGTGGAATTCAACTGTGCAACAGTGGCTGTATCAGCTTAAAGTCCTTTTTAAAATGTGTAATAGTGGAAAATTTAATTTAGCGTCTAACGTCCTTCTGTAACTATCTTGCTCTGAGTCTGCAGAGTTGGAAACGCAACAATAATAGCAGCTATGTCCATTAGGATCTATCTGATGTACATGCAAGTATTTCTGTACAGCGAGAAGAAACATTCTAGCATTTTGAAAGTATGTTTAATAAATATAAGTAAAATATGTATAGAAATAATTATAGGTCATATATTTGGCCTACTATATTGTTGGCCTCAACATATGCGCATACAATTCATACATATTTAGAATATAGCCGGGCGTACTTTTTAGTTGGGTGATATGTTGCTCCGGCAGGGATCCAGATTAACGTTGAATCGGGTCAGTAGTCGCTCGCACAAAAATTACACACAGCCTAATGTCTTCACCTAATTCGTGTGATAGATGGATGACATGGCCTGATCCACGGTAATGTACGTATACATTTATACATGTATATAAATATAATGTACATATATCTTTCACTGAACCTACCTCACATGGGGTACAGCTAAAAAGAGAACAACCGCCATGATATTGCAGATATATATGAGAGGAAAAAGTTGGAGTTGGGAGGTAGGCTGAAAAGTTGGTGTCAAATCGAGAATATACTTCGATCATACACGACGATGAAAAATTTTAATGCATTATCAAATTAACACAATAATTATGAATGAGTAATCAACATTCAGAAACAATATCTTTTTGAATGTCCCATTAAAAAACTTTGTTTTACGATTGTTCGTCGTAAGATTACATGCCCTCGGAAGATGAATTGTCAACGACGACTTTGAAACCCATTCAAATATTCCTGGTGAATATCCGTTTAATCATCAACGCACTTGTCGAAATCCCATGAAATTCCTGTAGATCTCTACCACTCCACTCACTTGAAGTTGAAAACGGATTTTTATTTACAAAACATTCACAAGCAAAGTCTAGTTCATCAGCGTAAACGTGTAACGGACTTTGCAACTCTTGCAGAAACTACAACCACCACACAATCCTTCCCACATTGTCTGCAACATTTGCCAACACTTCTACAGTCTACAGCGCATGATCCCCTCTACACAATGAAAAAAATATGCAAAACACATGTTAATCCCGCGGTAAAAAAAATAAATTTCTCCGGAATAGCGTGCATCGCGCGTCTGGATGTGAATTATGGATGCCCACAATGTATGCATCGCAAGTTTTATTAATAAAAATATGAGTGCACGAACTCGTCCTTTGTCGGCGTCTTTGCACAGCTGAATGTAAGAACGACGATGGAGGTGAAAGCATCGAGAGAGAGCGAGCCGTGGCCCTCAGATACGACATACGCCCTAGGATACTATAGACTATTAGGCAGAGTTCTAGGGATATGGCCACTGGAATCGCATGGATTCACATCAAAAGCGAAGATGTTATTTGTGATCATAACACAAGTAAATATATTCTGTAATGGTTACATTATTCGGATCTAGGATATATTTCTCCAGAAATACTCATTTCGCTCATTTTTGGGTGAAATTTATTTTCAATTTCGCCCCTTATATTTTTGTTTGTTGTGAACGATTTTCGAGGAGAAATTTTCAATTCATTCGCCTCTTTTCAATTCAGATCACCCTGGTAATTATATTTATTCGCAATTGGATCAGTAAAGGCAACTGCGGTACCATAACTGAATTAGTAGATGCCATGAGTCTCATCACAACAAGTCCAATGGCAGTGATCAAGATACTCCTTCCCTGGATCCACCGACAAAAGGTTTCATCCATCCTCATTTCCGCTGTTAATGACTGGTCACACGTGGAAGAAAGAAAATCGCGTGATATTATGCGACGATACGCCTACATTGGGAGACTCGTCTTCACCGTGCAAATGTTTGGGGCTTACATGGCGATAATTCCACTCATAATGACGAGCCTCCCCGAATCTCCCATAGAAATTGAAGATTTAAATAACGCAAGCATATTCCTGAGAAATATACCAATTGGACCGAGATGCTGGGTCTCCCTGAAAATCTCTGTATTTACTTACTATTTCTACTATATTTTTGTTTGCGTACATTTATTTCTTCTAGCAACCGCGACCATTGGAGGTGATGTATTTGCATTCGGCCTTGCGATGCATCTTTGCGGACAGTTTAAATTGTTGTACAAGAGTGTGGAGGGGCTTGATGGTAGGGAGAGTGAGTCAACTCAACGGAAGAGAGTGACGACGTTCACCGACCGGCATAATCTACTACTGAAATTGGCTGATGATTTTGAAGCTATATTCCACATGTGGATTTTCGTTGTACTCGGGGCAAATACGTTTATCATCTCTATTTCCGGTAAAAATGGGATACTTCGATTGAAGCCCGTATACTAAAATTTCATGGAAGAACCTCGTGTATTTGCCAAAAACTATGGATGGATTTATTCAATGGAATTCTTCTGTGGGAAATATTCTGTAGGATAAATCAGTTGAATTCAATTTTTCTATACAATTTGACAGTTGAGAACTTTCTATACAAGTTGAAAGTCAATAGAGATCCCATAAATTTTGAACGGCCCACTGGGTTTTTCTATGAGAGGCTTCCGTGCGTTAAAACTGACGTTGAGAATTGTAGGATAAGATTTCAGTCCGAAAAATTCCTTCACAAAAAACTGACAAAATAATTGTTCTCAAATGTGAGAATAATATCGTCGGTCACTTGGAATCCGTCATAGGGAAATAGTATATTGCCGGATGGGCGTTATGGGG
>JAPYZM010007157.1:0-18334 GCA_030522845.1 Psyttalia concolor | reverse complement strand
ATCCAATCTGTCAGATACAATTGAGGGTTACTTCATCATTTGTTTTTTTTATATAGGCAACATGAAAAATTTCCAGTGAAATTTCCAAGAATTTCCGCTAAAATACCGTGTTGGCTATACAAAATAACGTCAAATGGTGCAATCCTATTGGCCAAGATTTGGATGGGAAAAATAATCACCAGCATTTTTATTTTATTTTTTTCCCGAAGTCCTATTCATTGTCATTGTCCTAAAAAATCAAGAAAATCTTCAACAAAATGCACTGGCATTCTATTTATTTTTAACAACTAATAAATGTGAAATTTCCAGATCTCATCGAGTTTTCTGCGCAATCTTGAATTTTCAGCGCCAAAATCTCTTGATATTCCGGTGAAAATGACATGCGATCATAATCTCCAAAAATTACTGAAAAATTCAGACAATAATTTTCAACAGTAACTGAAATTCCTGCATTATCATGGAACCTGAAATTCTCGAGGGAGAAAGGATGACAGAAATCAAACTGATAATTGTGCACACCGATGGCCGGGCAATGTTTGAAATGCGAATGCTCACACATGAGCACATGAGCGCTTTCACTTGGTGGGATTTCCTTTGTCGTTCGGTAACGCGTTGGAGGATTCATTGACACTCCGGGAGTTGACTTTTCAACCCAGAAAACATTCCTCCACCGTTGCGAGAATATTACAACAGCTTGACCGAGAGTCAGTCATCCGTTTGTGTCAACAACTGAATAAAATAGCTTTTTATTATCCCCTGAATTTTCTCCCATCGACCTATATTTAAATTCATCAACTCAATATTTGGATTCATTAGGTTTATTAATGAGCGAGAACCATACATAATGAATCATAAGATACGGGGAAAATGATTTTATGAAGGCAAGGATACGAGTTATCGAAGAAATGGACGTGATTCCAGTTATGGTAATTGCCACTTTCTACTCCTCATATTTATCAAGACGGCAGCTTTTTTTCCTTATTCACCAAAAGGAAATAATCCCATCCCAATATCCATTAAACACAAAAGGTGAAATGAAAACTAGGTCACGTTCGGGTGTATATAAATGCTCTTTTGTACGATATTCCAAGAGCCAGTAGAATTTTATCTGGGTCGTCGTAGCGGTACAATGAGATACAACCGATGGAAATACTCGAGTTTGTACTTGGAGTTGAGGTGTTCTCTCTCTCTCTCTCTCTCTCTCTCTTTCTGTGTGGGTTGTCAACCGATTGACCGATTTAACGGTCATCACCACCGTTAAAAGCTTAACTGGGTATTCCAAACAAACAGACTCCTTCAGCCTTTAAAAAAAAGTAAATAAACGAAAAACCAGGGGCATCAACTCTTGGGGTGTAAAATCGGGGGAGATAATGAGACTTTACTGTTTCTTTCATGGAATTTATAAATGGACCAGCCGACTTCCTGGACGATCGGTTTGATCCTTGGAAGGACTGGAAACCCGTTTTCCGAGACTGGGTCACCTATATCCCCACGATTACACCTCATTCCAATCCCATATCACAACTGGAATTAAATTCCCTCCGATTCTGTGCGTCAATATGTGAACTTCCATATAATTTTTTATTACTCTACTGTTTCATTGCTATCTCGGAATCCCAGAAAATTTTGTAGTTAAAAATTCAACTTTTTATAAACAAATCAATCGAAATTGCTATATCAACTTTATAATTCCATAACTTTCATGTCTAAATAAAATTTCAAGTTACTCTTGTTTAGTTCCATTATTTATCGGCTGATCATATCAACTAAAATTTGTCATTTGTAAATATTTAATTGCGACAAATCAACTCGAATTTTTCAATTGCGACACTTGCGCAGACTTTCCATAATGACTTTAGTATAAAAAATTAACGGCAATATCCCAGGTACGAAAAACCAATTGGGCCGAGATTGGTCCAAGCTTGGCGGGCGGGCTGCCGTGGTTCAGGGCCCATTGCTACGCCAAGACCGCGCCAGACCTGGTGGAAGCCTGGGATGATAAGATGGGGCCAGGCCTGGCGCCGAATTATGGCCAAGCCTCGTTCCCCGAACTTCAGCCACACCTGGGTTAGCCATTTGACCCAGCATCCCGGATCAAAAAAAAAGTTTCTGTTTTAATTATAATTGAATAATTAATCGAGCGGCATAAAAACAGATACTGATTGACGTTACCCAGGGCCGTATACATAATAGAATAATTGAATAAAAATACATAAATAAATTGTAGACAATAACGAATGCTTGGCCGAACTGTGGCAGCTAAGCTACGGACCTTTATTTGTAAATAATCAAAAAAAAAACGGTTTTCGCCATTAATTTTTTTGATTTGCTTATCCTCTAATCACTAACCCTCAACGCCGTCATGCCTGAAAAACCGATTTTATCAACTTAAAAGATTCGCCGGAACCGGGGATCGAACCTATAAACCTATGCATACTAATCCTACATCCTAACCACTAGACTATCGCGGAATTCGTATAAATGATGACTAGAATTGCCTATATGAATTCCATTCCTTAATTTTTCAAATATCACGTATTATTCATTTACGCATTTGAAATCGTATGGCTAAAATTCAACCGTACACTGTAGGGGCGAGTGCGTGAGGGGATGGGGGGGGGGGGGGGGAAATCGGCAAAGCGAGGAACTTATGAGAAACTGAAGTGGATCAATCAATTTCATCATTTTCTATTATATTCTAAAAATTTCTGATTTCGCCCTTGCGTTTACACCCTCGTTATACTACCCTCTGATTATATTTGAGATATGATCATTATAAGTATTTTCTTACGTTTCACCGGCAGGCGTTAAACGGAATGCTTTCTCTTTTCCTCTCATTGCGTTTGCCTAGCCAATTTGTATTTGCCCCCTTGCGGATTTTTTTGAAAGTACAGAATAGATTTTCGCAGTGCCCTAAAGATCCGGCTCCAGGACTGGTAACATCCCATCAGCTGAGGTCTGGCTACCCATGCTCTTTATCAGCTTGGCCAACCCTCGCACCAAGATTGATAATTCAAGCCTGGTCAGCCATGTTGTTCGGAAGCTTGGCCGTGATTCGGACCAAACCTGGTGATCAAGCCCGGCTAGCCATGCTCTTTGCCAGCCTGGCCGTCCTTTGGGCAAAGCTTGGTGACTCAAGCCTGGTTGGCCATACTTTTTGGAAACTCGACCGTCGCTCGAGCCAAGCTTGGTTAACCAAGCCTGGCGAGCCCAGCCTCGCGTCAGTCCTGGCTCGTTTCGTGACCATTGGCATTACCTGGGCTAACTAACATATTTTTATATTAACTGGAACCTTGAAAAAAAAATACCTGAACAAAATAAACACTCCATTCACATAAAATTAGTCAACGAATCCTTGCGGTTATAAATGATCATTGTTCAACAGTAATCAATATTAATCATAATAATGATAATGTATAAATGAATGATAATAAATTGCAAGACTCCTTACCATATAATCGTGACTCAATTTCATGTGAAAATGTTGATTAAAATGTCAGAGATAAAAAGTTTTATGCCATAGGTACCCGAAATTCGCGATTCAATCGAGCGAACCGAGGTTAGAATCGCGCGATTAGGAGCACAATGACATAAAAAATTGTATGAAACTTGTGCGTTATGGTGTTTACTGGCTCGCGGCACTATTATATAACATTAGCATTCGGCGACGAGCCAAAAAAACCATAACGCACATGTCACAAAATACACTATGAATTTTAATGTCCGAGTTGACAGATTTCATTTGAAATGCCACAGGTGAAGTATCATCCAGTTGATAAGTCATGTCATCTCTTAATCACGACGAATTCCCCATCCATGAAATTACGTTTTTTTCACTCATCTCGGGTGTCAATTAAATTTTGAAGGGACCATCCTCTCAATTCTCTCGCCGAGAGAATAAACATCTCGCAGTGGGAATTCTAATGAGGCCCAGCCCAGGGCGCATTTGAAACCCAATATTTTTTCTCAGCCGATTGAATCAAGACGTCCACAGGATTCACACTGGAGAAAAAAAACGAAATGCATAATGAAGACATCGGAAATCATTGAATCTCAGCCCTCCTCGGTTTCTCCGCTATCATTGGCGATTGGATCTTCATCTTCCTCGTTCATATTACCCTTTGCTTTCATTATTATCTCAAACTGCCTAGAGGATGCACGGTAATACGAGTTTTAGCCGCTGCCAGTGAATCGTTGCGAGTCGGGTTCTGGGAAACTCACGTCGTGATGCCGCGTCTTCATTACCTGGCGCACACACGACACTTAAACTTCTTCATGCTCAAGACCCATGATCAACTACTCAACTACATCCTGAAGTTGGAAAAAAAATGTCATTACATAGTTCCAGACGCAGCCCCAACCATCAACTCCATTATTCTTGTGAAGACTTTATGATTGACTTTTTTCTCCGACCACACCTTCTGTTTTCTTATTATTATTTTCTATTTTTTTTTTGTCAACGTCCTCGTGCCACATTCGTTCAAGAAACCACACGAGCCAAGATCCTCTTCTTCCTCTCTGCAAACTACTTACAGCATTTATGCTCCGACGGCGCTATTGATGAATAAAATTTTTTTTGTGTATTAACCGTGAAAGTGAGGGAGGAGGCGCTGAGAATTCATTTGTCCTTCGACTTTGATTTACGAGCAACGATTTTTGCGGGTGCTCGATATGACCTTCCGCAAAGTCATTCGAATTCATCAATTTTCTCTGATAATCAACAAATAAGTGTCATAAAAGATGAGACTCTGCGTGATTTTAATTACCTGGATAAATACAAAGTAAAAAATAATCTTATTTTTCTTTCTGAGTGTTTATGCTCAAGAACAAAGAACCCTTTTACTATTGAAAATTCTGAAAGGAACGAGAGATGATGTTTATGGTATGCTCTCTCAGCGTAAATAGAGTCGAGGGGTTACGAACCCCCTCGGAATGCATGTAACTAAAGGTCTATGATTCTCTGTTCCTGTAGGTTAGTTTTCCGTACTACTCTTCACTTTTCCTCGTGCGGGGATTGGTACGGGCTCTTGCCCGAACTCGAAAAAGTGAAAATCACTATCACTGGGCTATCGTTAGGGGGTTTTTTACTCGCGTGGTTGGCCGAATCGCCTACGGCGCGGCTCACCAATCTCCACGCGAGTAAACAACCTCATAACAACAGGCCGGAAATATACTATAATTACTCTAGGGAATTGGTAAGATGCGGATGCGTCTTCCGAGTATAATATTTTGAGGTATCAAGAATACTGTAAAAAATAGTATATTATGCAATGCAACATGTGCGTAATGGTGTTTTTGGCTCGTGGGAGGTTGTAACACGAGCCGCAGGCGAGTGTTATAATCCCACGAGCCAAAAAACACCATTACGCATAAGTACCATACAATATTTTATGTCATTGTGCCCGTAATCCGGGATTTAACCGAGCGAAGCGAGGTTAGAATCGCGTGATTACGGGCACCTATGAGAGAGTGCACCTACGAGAGAGTGAAAAGTCAGATTCCAACCTCGCTTCGCTCGGGTGGATGGCACTTTTCAATTCCTGCGGGAATAAAATATCAGGTGCCACATGGACGTAAAGTATTTTCTGACTCATGTGCTTATAACTCTCGCCTTCGGCTCGGGTGAAAAACTCACATTACGTCAGAATAGTATATTTCGATACAAGTGCGACGGGGTGGTAACGAGTGTGAAGTTGGCGGCTCGAGGCGAAACCGAGGGTTGCCAATCACACGATTTGAAACACCCCGTCGCACGTGTATCCGAACTATATTTTTTGTTAGTCATGTTACGTTCAGGGAGCGGCGAACAATAGCATTTTTCGTTTAAAAGTTTCGCCTTTTCCTTTACTAGCAAATGGAAAGGCACTTTTCGACACGGTCTAAACGTATCAACAGTTACAAAATAGTATATTTTGTAACCAGTGAAAAAAAATGATTTTTGGAGCCGAAGGCGAGTGATATAATCCCACGAGTCAAAAACCACTTTTTTCACGTGTTACGAACAATATTTTTCATCTCAATGTGTCGAAAAAGCACTTTATTTTAATCACTCGACGCGAAGCGGAGTGACTACTTTTCCGACACAACGTGATGAAAAATACTTTACTCCCTGGAGGCACAATATACTATTTCACTTATCTACAGTTTCATAATTTTTGTGCCTTCATGGAGCGAAAGTAAGCATTCTAACCCCGCTTCGCTCGGTTGAAAACGCTCGCTTTCATCTATTTCGCCAGAAAAATCGTAGTCAAACCTCGGGAGGAGAATCAGACAAGCATTCCCCACGTGTTTACCACCCTAGCCTTCGGCTCGGGCCGCAATTTTGCGCGTGAGGACAACTTGTCTACTTTTCCTCCCTAGGTGAGAAATATACTGTTATATCACCGCATTTCCAATTTTTTGCTTACAGATTATTTTATATGACGAAGAAATTAAAAAATAATCGACTTCAGTATTCACTGAACTTGACAAGATTTTCTACAAACCTGAAAATTTGAACATTTTGATTTTTAAGGACTTAATAATGACTTGTCAGACACGGATTGAATTTAATATAAAAACCGAAGTAATTCCATTTTCATTGTCGTGCCCTTCAAACATCTCCACTTAGCAATGCTCGGCTGAACATTTGGATCACTCTCCAAGCTGTTAGAAATTTCTTGACAATAAAGCAATAACTTGATTCAAATTTTCAGTATTATAAATTTGAATTCAATTTGATATCAACTCACTTATAAAATATCGTATTATTTATTTTATTTATTTTATTTATTTTATTATATTTCATAATTTTTATCATCACGTGGACGAGAAATTGTCCAGGAAGAATTACCGTTCCAATCGTTAATCACGTTGCGCTTTGGTCGTTTACGAAAAAATTGGAATTTATAGGTAGTAACCAAATTTTAGCGATCGGTAACGTAATTTCCGTCGACCAACTGGATAACTTTCACGTAAGCAGTGAACAAATTTTATTCAACGCCCCGGTAATATTGTGCGCTTTGCCAAAATAAATTTCCAATGAATTTCTACCATCTAAAAAAATGTTCTCCCCGTGTACTTAGAAATTCTCAACAAATGATTGGTTGTCAAAAATAACAAGTATTTCTTCTTCAAATTTCAGGAGCAATTTACTAACAGTTCAATGACGAAACAATCTCTAATAATTTATTGTAAGCTGTCGAGTTAGTTGAGATGCGTTGGCACTCTGTGTCCACAAAATGATATCTACTGATGGCAGATTGAGCGACCAAGTAGGTGGACTGTCTCAACGGTGTATTCATAAACGGTTCACATAGTTCCCCCCTCAACGAGACACTCACATACATTGAGTCCAAATGTATATACATCGGATTCTTGGCATCCGCCATTGTTTAGTGTATGTGCGGTTGCACTGCGGACGGTTTCACAATCAAGCGTGGAATCATGACGACGTTATATTCATAAGACTTCTCTGCTACTTCAATAGCAATACGTATGCTGGGATTATGTGTGCAAGTTGCTATCGCCAACGCAGAACCATAAATGCAGAAGTGGAAGAAATGAAAAGTCAAAGCCGTTGAAAAAAATCATTTGGATGAGTGGTATATGTGGGGATTTTCTCAGTCGGTGTCTTTCGGATATCTTGAGGGACTCTGAAAAGTGGGGGGGGGGCGGAATTTATGCGAGGGAAACGTGATTGAGGAGGCAGCCAACGATTAATGGACGGGAGATCCCTCGTTACATTGCGCAACTCTACACCATTGAATCTAAATAGAAAATTGTTTTGAGATAAATCTCTCCGGTGCAATTGATTTTATTTTCATATTTCAACACAGCGGCAAATGACTCATGAACCGCGGGAAATTAAGTAATTGGGATTCAGGAGCAGTGAGAAATTTAACTTTCGGCTTTAATACTTTCTAAGTTTATGAGATTTTTCAACTCATGAATCCAAAGATCCTTTCTTTTGTCGACCAATCGTAAGGTGGGATGCTTGAGCTCATGAGTAATGACTGGAAATATTAGAAATGTAATGATCACTTTCCAATGCAATGGGAGAGATATTGTTTTTCATTTCACGTTGAGAATATTGTATTAATTTATTTTGTATTAGTCGGCATTAACCTGGAAGTGATTTTTTTATTAGTGCTCTTGCTTAATTTCCTTTTTATTTCTACAATAATTTTGAATATATCGATGGAATTCTTGCCATATAACTACAGGTATTTCATATAACTTTTCGCCAATGTTGTTCAATAAATAAATGTTAAAAATTGCGAAAATCAGGATAATATTTGTTGAATTTTTTTACGTAAAGAAGAAACTAAACGACAATGGCCAATATTTTTATCAGACGATTTTTTAACAAAACAAATCCAGCTCACCAGTGATAATTTGTGGGAAACATTTCCCATAAATGCCTGAATTTTTTTCATAAATGTCAGTCAAGCCGGACGGGAGGAAATTGTTGTCAGTTTTAAAACAATATAATCTCATTCGTGTGATCGTAAAACGAAGCATCCGCTTCACCCTCGCCTTGCACCGATGAATAAAAAGGGTATGTGCGTTTGTTCGTAGGTGGCACACACGATCTCGTGTTTCATATTTATACTCTCCATCTACATACTACGATGCCAGGGTGTGCCTCAGGGCTTCGATACTCTCAAGGAAGAAGGATCACGGGAATGTACCATTGAACAATGTATTCAGACAATACAAATTCGACCCATCAAACTACGACATGTGGCCCTGCATTAAGGAGAATGAAGTTTAGCGAGAAGTATATTTGAACTCTCATCAAGAAACTCATACACGGCGGGAAGTCTGTCCTTTAAAAATTAGCGGACCGTTTGAGAATCCGGTTGCGATTAGCCCGCCCGAGAGTAACTACCTACCCCCACAGTAATATTCAAAATATTTAACAAAAAAATATGCACACGTTTAGATCAGTTTTAGGAAGCATTAAATCGATTTTACTGAACAGTTGAATAATTTTTTACAGGAAACTAGATATATTTTATTGAGAAGTCAACAAAAAATCATGCATACATCTGCATAACTTTTACGAAGTAGTCAACCAATTTTACTTTTACGGAACTGCCAAAATACAGCACGATTACCAAATGAAACGGGAATTTGAACAAAATGAGAAAAAATTTTGCACCGAGAAAAGAGAAAACATTCGTCAACCAATTTTTTACTTGTCCCAAAAACGGGGTGAATTGTTTGACGCCAAAAACTTGATTTCTTTTAAAAGAAGTAGTGGAATGAATTTGTTCCATAATTTTTAACCCCCAATCCAAATTTTATTGCTGCAAAAGACGTTCAAATAGATTTCAGAAGCCATTATATTCTTATAAATCTATTGTTTTCATATTTAGGACAATTACGAAATTTTTGATGCAAATTTAATTTCTCAATGTGGAAAATTTTGCTCTGGATAATTTTCAAACCAGATAAGATAAAAGACAAGCACCTTCTAATTATTTTGCTCGATTTATGATCGTTCAAATAAATTGGAGGCACGTTATTAATAAACCGAAAAGGCGGACAGTTAATTAATTGAAGTGAGTTAAATCGATGTTAAGTCGATGATGATCCAACGAGCTCAAGAAAATTGCCGCACCACTCACTAAAATATGTTTCTACTTAATAATAATTATCCCGATGTGTGCATAATTTTTATTGAAGATGCTGAATTTTACTGTGTGATTAGGTAATATTTTCCCCAACCTAAAACGGAAAGCGATTACCAAACACACCGGTAACTTTTACTGAGAAATACCTCTCTGTATACCTGCTCGAGCTGCAAAGGGATCTTTCAGTTGGTTTACAATTACTGGGCTCGAAGAGGAATACGCAATAATATTTAAACCCTCTCCGATAAAATGCTTGTTTTTGTACCTGTTGAAAAGTGGACAGATTGGCAATGGTATTTTACTCGCCCAACCCTAGACCCACTCAACTGGCCGTCGATTGCCTTATGATCAGGTTGATGAATCTCCCCGGCTGACGGATAACAATGGCCCTTACTAATACATCTCTCCACGTGCGATTTATCTCCACCAGTCATTTCAAATTATCATTAGACTCTTTCCTTTCGCATTCCATTTCCATTATTATTTCTTTATGTCCTTTGTTACAAGGGAAAATTGAAGATTGGCTCCAATTGGAAATGATTATGTGATTTTGACGTAACGAGAAAAATCAAATTGTAGCATTCTCACGTACTGAGTTATATCGCCAGCAATAAAGATACGTGAAATCGTACGCTAATTTAGAAATGGGGGAGATCGTAGTAACCTAAAAACCGCAGGTGGAGTGCACTTTTTTTCTGACACAAGTGTAACGTTATCTTCGGATTCTAAGTTCATTGGTGTCGCTTCTATGTTGCATTATAACCGCGGGAATATTGTCTTACAATCCAATGACAGTGATCTATTTCTGGAAAAAGATCTTTCATAAATAACGTTGAAAATAACATATTGAAAAGGCCGTAGATATATTAAAATACTATTTATTAAAGAATGCTATAAAACTACAAAAAGACGGGGGAAAACCGCTCCGGAACTCACAACTACAGACAAAACAATAGGGAAACTCAACAACTTCAGAAAAAGGAGTTCAACCAATGAAGAAAAGACCATCAGTTGATAGTATGTGAGCTTAATATTCGTAACAATATTTTTTCGACCAAAATCGAGTTATTCAAAAAAAAATGCTCTAAAGATGTAAACAAGCCGCAAGTTATTTACACATAAGTTATAACTGGCTTTGGATTATTTTTTTTCCAAAATAAAAATAAAAATAAAATGAAATGAAAAGTTTGTACACAGGGGCCTTTTCTCCTCGCAGAAACGACTGAGTGAAAGATAATAAATATTATTTATTTGTGGTCAATTTAAACGAACGGAAGTCGCCTGCAATTTGGAAAAGTTTCTTTACCAATAAGAATGGATTGTATTGACGTTCGCCGAGGGAAAAGAACAGCTCGCGGAAAGAATTTCTCTTTCATTACAGGCTCTTTGCCTTCCTCCGGTGCGTTATTATTGCGGATGAGATAGGCCCATTCGTTGTCCCATCAGTGAGATTGGACTGTTCGATCATCCTTTCACCTCTCGACTCTATTCCTTTGAACAATCTATTTCTAATTCCAGTGATTGAACTGCGCATTCCTCTTTTTTTTAATTTTCCAATTTGTGACTTTTGTTGATGCTCAGTGCCGTTAGAGCGCATCTGAAGAAGCGAGGGCTAAGCGACCGTCTAGAAAACATTAATAACGCAATATCCTTTTTGAGTTCTTAACGTCAAGGGCCCGGGCCTTTCTCCAAATTAATTGGTTAAGATGTAGCGTTAAGCTCCCACGAGGCTTAATTTGACTTGATTGTTCTTCTCTCGTGACGAAGCTAATTACCGACGAAAAAATAGCGGAGCCGTTAACTATTCTCAGACAATCCCGACTTTATTTTGAACTCGTTAAAGAGTCAATTTAATCTGTTGGAATTTTAATTCAATATTGTTGAGGTTTTTAACCTCAGATTTTGCTATTCCTTAATGGTATTATTTTTGAAGAGCAATTGGCATTAATATATTACTTTTTTACCCCATAAATGATATATTTATTTATTTATTTGGCCAGTAATCTTTATTATATTTGCTGATATATTTCCAAGAAATTTGAAATGAAGAAGTGGTTAGGATAATTTAGTCCTTTTCAAGTACAATTAATGAATCGAAAAATTGATCGATCACAAAGCTTCCATTCGGAGGTAAAAAATTGGGATTTCCTTGAACTTCCTAGGAAAATCTGAAATTTAATTATTTTTGCCCAAAACATATATAATACAATAGCTGTGATTTGTTAGGATTTAATGTATTTGTTTTTAAAGATGAATGTATGTCAAACATGTGATGGGAAAACTCCTATTTTAAATTGAGTCATTAAAACCTCATCAGTTACTCAATCATTGAAATCGTCTAAAAATTAAGATATTCGTCAAAAATGAGAAAGATTACGAATTCATTGATTAATTGCAATTTTACTTCGCTGACTATTATTTCAACAAAAAATTGAATGCATTCAACGCAATAAAAATCTTCAATATCATTGAAGAAGTAATTGCCAACATTTTCAATCAAAAAATTCTGGTACTTGAAAAAAAATGATGAAGGCCCTTAAGACGTCCCGAACTCACTAGTTTTAACGTTATGAAAATTTATCCTTTGGATGACTTGTTTTATCGTTGCTGGTTGTCATGACGGTTTCAAAGTCAATCGGACAGATGAAAAAAGGAGCCGCGGAGCCTTGGACCTTCAAACAATACCGAGAATTTAAGAAGCAGTACGAGACAATGCTCTCAGAATACATTGTCTTTGTTTATACATGTTTTTAAGTATGAAGTCCGGTGGAGTGTGGAGTAAGGTCAGCCTTCAAATGTCTCTCTTCCCCCAGAACTGAAAATCATTAGACTGTGAATCGAATCGAATCTCCCTATCGTAACATTTCCATCGAGAAACGAGACAGTAAACGAAGACAATGAGTTTGAGAGCAGAAAATAATGAAATAACATCGGCAAAACGAAACGTCCGATACGTCCAAAGAGGGGTCAATTAGATTCCAGTGGAGAATAAGAACCATTGGAGACTAAAAATGAGATTCGTAATGCGGAACGTGATCACCCCGAGACACGAACCCAAGCACTCACGATATATAATGCTCCGAGAGAGATTCTTCATGAGGATATCTGACTACTCATTGGTTCGTGATCGTGTTCAACTCGTGTGTCCGTGAGACACCAACACGTGTCGCTAGATTTTTCTCTCTCTCTCTCTCTCTCTCTATTCTTCTTTTTCTTTCTCACTCTCGCCCGAATCGTGCATTATTTCAAGTCGTGCGCCAACTACGTCTACATCCAAGAAAAACCTGCAAAAACTATCAAGACACAGATGCAAAAGTGGGCATTTACAATTTATTCTCACTGAGAGTGAAAACACACGCGCGACACAAAAAAGGAGGAAAAAGTTTTGATTTTCAGGGACTACACGGAGACGAGTTTATCAGGAAAATTCAAGATCTCCAACAATAATTTAGCGCATGTCTACATAATGTTTAGTAAGCAATAAATAAATTTTACCGAGACGTTAGGAATTTTTTCGTGAAAAACTCGATAATTTTTACTAATCCAATTTTACCGAGTGGTAGAACCCCCTAGCAGATAATTAGTCAATACAGGAACTCTGTCCAATTTTTCTGTGAAAATAAATTAATTTACCGCTAGTTTACACTATTATTTACCTATACGATTAATTTATCACTGGTTTGCGGTTAATTTACCTATTTACATCAAAGAAGTCAATTTATATAGCACTCTGCATTCTCGCCACGTCACAGGATATTATCCGGTGGGATTTCGAGTGAGAAGAACAGAACAGGATCCATAATAATTCCCAATATAAAATTTACAAAAAATTTTTACTGAAAAAATAGATAGTCCAAACCGGGATTCGAACCCAGGACCTTCGGATGATGTATCGGGTGCTCTTTTCGATTGAGCTATCTGGCCCGTAGCCTCTTCCTCATTTCAAGTTACTTGTATAGATTGAGCTCGGCAATCCTTCTTGCTGCAATTATTTTTAGACCAAAGAAGGAAAATTATATTACTAGGATTACAATCCCTTACAAGTTCTGGATTAGGTCTAAATAACACAAATTTGTGTTAACACATGGCAACTCAATACATGCCATCTCAACACAAAACAACTTAACACACCTATCTATTGACTATGTTAATTGGATAGTGGTGGTTCAATTTGAACGTGTTGAGTTGTCGGTTTGTTGTGTTGGTGTATTGAGTTTTCCGGTGTTATTTAAACATGTAATCTACAAATCCATCCCTTAAAATCATAATTAAGCATATTCAAACTAAGTACAATCATCAATAAAATTGAGTCTCACTCAATTTGATGAACAGTTTGATGGGGAGACATGATCACAATTTTGACCATTGTGGTGTTCATACCAGCTGCGTTCTCGTCGCGAACCCTGCGTAATTTCAAGTGCTGGTGAGGTTTGCAATGCATTACCATATATGGAATTGAATGTAATCGAATTTAGATAAAGTATTTAATTCATATACTTTCCGTAGGGAAGATGAGGAGGAGATTCCGTACATCTATCCAAGCATAAAAAATTACAAATTTTTAAATCTCCATTCGTTCAGTTAATTTATACCAACCAAATTCCCACCCGATAAACGTCAATTCCCACGAGATAGAGCCTAAATAAATCAACCTCTCCCTCAGTTTTGAAGAAAACTTATGGACATTAATGTCTTACCTATTTAGCGTAGGGCCATTTCTTCAAAATGTCATGATAACCGCGACCGAACTATTCTCTCTGTATTGTCTCTAATTTTTAAGAACCTAGAAGCTTAGAAATCTTAGAGTGCACTGAGATAAACTAAATGTTTTTAAGATGAATGTCTATACTTGGCATCGGGATTTTTGAACCATCACGAAGGTGATGGTTCAAAAATTGACAAGAAAATATCGTCTTATGCTGAGAAAAGAGAAACTTTCTTCAAGAAATGTTGGACTCATTCCAACGGCAAACATCATTTATTTATAACAGAAATGTGCTTTCTCAAATGAAGTTTAGTTGGATCAATGTATTCACAAATGTTGCAGCCTCCAATCCCAGATATTCTAATGGAAAACCCTATAGACATACTTCAAGTTTTGAGAAGTCCTTTTCTCCTTGTACTAGACTTGGTTTCGATTTTTCGGATAAGTATGCTTGATATAAATTAACTTGACACAAGGTTTCTTTACCCACAGCAAGATTTTTTTTTGTCTATTTTTGAGCCATTAGTTTCTTCCCATGAGTAAAGACAAACTTATTGAATAGACGTTTTTCTGAAAATACCTGTTTCCTAATCAAGAAAACTATGTAAACATTACCAAAAGTTTCCTACTTTTTCGAAATATTTATATTCAATTTCCAATAATTTGTCACATAAATGTAAGAACATGTTCCCAAATTTGCCGTGTAGAGTATTTTAACTACAATTCAATTAAATATGTTTCCTCTGTGAAGATCATTTGATAATTCGCAGAGTAAGAAGTGATTACTGGAAGGTGATAAAATCCTCCGAGAATTTCCAACCTCCGCTCAAGTGCCAAAACGAATTAGCAATGCAAATCGAACGCGGATTCAAATGGATTTTCCGCTGAATTGATGTTTAATTGATCGATTAGTGTGACCTCATTGGCGATGGTAGATGTAAAAATCACGCGAATGTAATCGAATTGAATAATAATTGTGTGGGCGTCGGTTTGTCTGGGAGCATCTCGTACGTTATACATAGAAATCTTGGAGACCGGTTTTACGTAACATTTGAATTTAATCCCCACTGGAATTCCATACCGCTCTTGACCCTGTCCGGGATGCTCGTGATCGTATGTATGAGTGCCGAGACTCCATTCACAATTTCCTGGTAAATAACGTGAGCCAGATTGAGTATTGAAATAACAAATAAATGGAGCTGACTAATTGTGAGCAAAGAGTGATCTCATGGACTTCCTATGTTGCCACCGGGGCTCGGCTTGTGCTATTGTACAACTCGACAATCGGATGACCTTCAGATTGCTACATTACAATGACGAGGGTGATTTAAAATCGACGCACGATCGATGCGGGAGACGACAGGTTGAGGTTGATTCTAGTCAATATTTATTTACTACTAATGCTGTTGCGTTAATAGATTGATATGACTTCTCACTTTATCTCCAATACATTGGCAGAAAAACGTACTTTTGGCTGAACAATTAATTTTTTAGTTCACGAATATTTTTTAATATCACATAATTTTTGAGCCAATCCTTTTCTTTTACTCCTTAAGTATTTTTCATTGTCCAGAGAAGGAGACTTATAAGGTTTTTCTTTCCCTGGACAACGTGCATACTTAAGGGATAAGAGAAAAAGATTGGTTCAAGAATTCTGTGATAGTAAAAAATATTCTTCAACCGAGAATTGGTTTTTCAGTCAAAAGTACGTTTTTCTCTCAGTGTAGAAAATTTAACTGAGATTAGAAATTCTCGTCTGCCAACTACTATGGAATAATTGAAATTTTCTTGAATTTCCTAGTATAATTTAAAGATTCTATTTTTAAAAATCATTTGTGCATTATGACTTGTGTCAACCATGCATTAGGAAAACTTGTGTTTAAAATTTATATATTAAATTATTACTATTTATTTAAACGTTTAAAACGTCCACGAATAAAGAATAGACGGATGATCGATGCGGTAGAGGACAGATGATGATGGTTTATTCATACTCTTTTTTGCAGGGTACCATTATACAGGGGGGTTTATTTAAAACTTGCTGTAATAATCTAAAATCGAGTTAATGTAATGATACAATAGCCATGACAAGATAAAAGGAAAACAAAAGAACAATAGTTTCAGCATTCCGGGTAGAAACAACAGGTCTTCCAGAACGACTTAGATTTAGGCATTCAAGAGGGAAGCACGCAACTGGAAGCATTTCATCCCAAAGGAAAATAGGATGTTTATATCATAATAATTATCACTACTAAGGAGGCAGGGGCAGTCAGAATTTTCAAAAAATATATATTTTTTTAAAATCATGTTCTCACCACGGAAAGTAAAATAACGGAGCTTTACTCACTTGCTTACCACGCTCGCCTTCGGCTCGAACGGTATTATATATTTATATTCTGCACGAGAGCAAGCCTCCTTTATTTTACCTCCCTAGGTGAGAAATATACTATTTTCTGCAATTTCTTAAACTATGATATCTTCAAAATATATCGTGAAAATTTGAAGTCAACTTGACAATTACTTTTAGAGTTATTCGGCAATAGCCAAAGGGCTCTCGGACGCTCCGGAGCGTCCAGTGTAAACCGCTTGATAGATTTCAATGAAACTTACGCAGTTTTTAAAAAACATAAGAAGCTAGTCCCTGATCGAATGATTTTTTGTTCTTTTTTTAAATATGGAGTTTAATGAGCAATCAATTGTGGGTCTTTCGGAAAATCTGGAGTTCAATTTCCTCAGGCCTTTTTGCAAGCCTCTGACTGCCCCTGCCCCCTCTTAAGGAAAGCATCAATAGCCGAAAGCGTTAACCTGTGAAAATTATTGAGGTAGTTGGATCTGGCCAATATTCATTTGTTATCAATTGTGTTGCATACACAGATTGATATAACTTTTTATTTTATTCACAACAGAAAAGTTGACGAAGTTTAGAAACATTCGTTTGCGGGCTACCAAAGAAAATAGTATTTTACTCAATTTTCTAGTAGCATATCTGAAATTGAATAGTTTTTCCCGAAAACCCAAAAAGAAAACCAAAAATCACAATAAATTTCTCTACAAACATCAGAGGCAGATAGATAGGAGGATGTCGTCAAGAAGGCAGTCACGGCATTCCTCAATCAAAGATTCCGATCACTAGAAGTTTTTTCTCACTACATCCGTGGAAGGTGAAATATTTGTTCACACATGGCATTACCATCCACTGGAGACTGAGTAAAAAAATCGTGACACCACGCAATCCACGATGATAGTCGTAAAATTGAATAAATCGTCTTAATGATTTTTTTTAATGACGAATCGATACCCGCGCTGATTTAGCCGGTGTTTTTGAGTGTGCGTGGGTGTGGAATTATCATCGATAACAATGACGCCATTAACCGTCCCCCAGGAAGACGACCCACGCGCCCGAAACATGCATCGAACTATCTCGAAAACGTGTTATGCATCGGAAAATACAAGGATTATAACAGCTATAGCCTACGCAGGGGAATACGAGTAATTTGATGATAAATAAAATTGTAGACAATGTAATGAGATTTCAAGAAAGTCTGAACAGTTCTCGATTTTTATGTTATTCAAGTTATTTATCATTTATTTAAATCATGAATTATTCATCAATCCGCAATTGTAAATCAACTTAGGCTGTAGGTACATTTTCAGGGGATATCTCCAATTTTAAGAGACATAGAAAAAACGTTATGATCATCTTGTTTACCTGTGTCAAATTCTGAGATATTCCTTAAAAAATATTTATCAAAAATTAACATTATTAACATTGAATACACCGTTAGAAATTTATTGTAAATCAATCATTAACTTGAATTGAATTTTCAATGGCATCTGGAATTGGCAGTAAATTCAAAATAAAAAAAAAATGTTCGGTAATGTTCGTTAGGCAAGTGACATCGAAAATTGCAATTTTATTGATTATTTTTCCCATCCAAATCTTGGCCAATAGGATTGCACCATTCGACGTTATTTTGTATAGCCAACACGGTATTTCAGCGGAAATTCT